>CM051238.1:15420487-15598085 GCA_027917425.1 Gastrophryne carolinensis
AGAGTCTCTCCGAATTGGAATGCCTGCAGAGCAAATATCTCTGGGGATCACACAGTAAACTCCCCTAGCTGGCAATCCCAAGGCACATCTCCGGCATGCTGGAGAGGGGATCCATCAACGGGAGGCATCTGACAAGGGTTCTGTTCAGAACTCATGGCCAGGCATGGCTATTTATGATTCAGTTCTGACTGGAGGCATCCCAAGAATGATTTCCTCTGGTGGCCCCAAGAATGATTTCCTCTGGTGGCCCCAAGAATGATTTCCTCTGGTGGCCCCAAGAATGATTTCCTCTGGTGGCCCCAAGAATGATTTCCTCTGGTGGCCCCAAGAATGATTTCCTCTGGTGGCCCCAAGAATGATTTCCTCTGGTGGCCCCAAGAATTATTTCCTCTGGTGGCTCCAAGAATGATTTTCTCTAGGGGCCCCAAGAATGATTTTCTCTGGGGGTCCCAAGAATGATTTTTTCTGGGGGCCCCAAGAATGATTTCCTCTGGTGGGCCCCAAGAATGATTTTCTCTAGGGGCCCCAAGAATGATTTTCTCTGGGGGCCCCAAGAATGATTTCCTCTGGTGGGCCCCAAGAATGATTTCCTCTGGTGGGACCAAGAATGATTTCCTCTGGGGGCCCCAAGAGTGATTTCCTCTGGTGACCCCAAGAATGATTTCCTCTGGTTGCCCCAAGAATGATTTCATCTGGTTGCCCCAAGAATGATTCCCTCTGGTGGGACCAAGAATGATTTCCTCTGGGGGCCCCAAGAGTGATTTCCTCTGGTGACCCCAAGAATGATTTCCTCTGGTTGCCCCAAGAATGATTTCCTCTGGTGGCCCCAAGAATGATTTCCTCTGGTGACCCCAAGAATTATTTCCTCTGGTGGCCCCAATAATGATTTCCTCTGGGTTCCCCACAAATTATTTCCTCTGGTGGCCCCAAGAATGATTTCCTCTGGTGGCCTCAAGAATGATTTTCCCTGGTGGCCCCAAGAATGATTTCCTCTGGGGGCCCCAAGAATGATTTTCTCTAGGGGCCCCAAGAATGATTTTCTCTGGGGGCCCCAAGAATGATTTCCTCTGGGGGCCCCAAGAATGATTTTCTCTAGGGGCCCCAAGAATGATTTTCTCTAGGGGCCCCAAGAATGATTTTCTCTGGGGGCCCCAAGAATGATTTCCTCTAGGGGCCCCAAGAATGATTTCCTCTGGGGGCCCCAAGAATGATTCCCTCTGGTGGCCCCAAGAATGATTTCCTCTGGGTTCCCCAAGAATGATTTCCTCTGGTGGCCCCAAGAATGATTTCCTCTGGTGGCCCCAAGAATGATTTCCTCTGGTGGCCCCAAGAATGATTTCCTCTGGTGGCCTAAAGAATGATTTCCTCTGGTGGCCCCAAGAATGATTTCCTCTGGTGGCCCCAAGAATGATTTCCTCTGGTGGCCCCAAGAATGATTTCCTCGAAGAAAGTAAACAGGCGATTCCAGGGGGTTTAACATACAGGGGCATCCCAAACTGGCCCTTGTGTAGCGGAAATTCATTCTCTTTCCTGGTCTGAGCCATTGTTGGTTCCGCCACAGCAGCTCCTTCCTCCTTCCCTGGGCGACTGTCACCTCTGCCAGGTGCTCCCCTACCAAATCTGATGGGGGACAGGAAATAACGACATTGGCAGCATAAAGCAGAACAAAACCCCAGGATTTTGACTTTCCCGGGTTTTGTTGTGGGGGAGTTGGGGTGCCCCGCTGTGTGAACCCCCCCCCCCCCAGATTGCCCCCTTTCAAACTCACCTCTTCCAGGTCCAATAGCTCATCCAATCAGAGCCATTTGCTGTGCATATTAATTGCTCAGCAAACATGCTCTGCTTACACAAGAGCCCGGAAATGGGAGCGGGAGCGGGTACAACCCTTGCAGCACATGCACACCCATCCCTGGTCCATCTCGGGACGGTACACACAGCCCAAAGGAGCGGGGATGTGGCCACCATCGTACATCAGCGTACGGGGCAGCAGAAAGAGGTGAGTGCTGCGGCGCTGGGGGGGTTCACACAGTGGGGCATCCCGATATCAGATCTTTTACATTCCAGTGCCGACCTAGCTGGGTTTTGTTCTGCTTTAAGGATCGGCAACTGCATCGCCCCGTTAACGGAGGCACAGCGCGGTGCACTGCACTGCATTTGTGCATTACCACCGCAATCCTGTTAAAAGGTTCAGTGTGCTGGAGGCCTTATAATCCAATGTCACAATGACGCCATTAGACATACCTCCCAAGTGTCCCTGATTTGGAGGGACTGTCCCTTTTTTGAGTCCATGTCCCCCTGTCCCTCGTTGTTCTCATTTGTCCCTCTTTGAGGTGTAACATGCAGATCTGCAGCAATAAATGATTCATTTGTCTATTCAAAGTGTTTCTATTGTTGTAACTGTTACATCCTATCTCCTATCCATCCCTCAATGAGGGGGCGTGGCTTCATTTATACATACCTCCCAAATGTCCTTTAGTTTGGAGGTGCTGTCCCTCATTTGAATCCAAGACCCCTGTATCTCCGTGTTCCCCTTTGTCCCTCTTTGAGGTGTAACATGCAGATCTGCAGCAATAAATGATTCATTTGCCTATTCAAAGTGTTTATATTGTTGTAACATATCTCCTATCCATCCCTCAATGAGGGGGCGTGGCTTCATCTATCCCTCAATGAGGGGGTGTGGCTTCATCCATCCCTATGAGGGGGTGTGGCTTTACCCATCCCTCAATGAGGGGGCGTGGCTTCATCTATCCCTCAATGAGGGGGTGTGGCTTCATCCATCCCTATGAGGGGGTGTGGCTTCACCCATCCCTCAATGAGGGGTGTGGCTTCAATTACATATTGTCCCTCTTTGAGGTGTAACATGCAGATCTGTAGCAATAAATGATTCATTTGCCTATTCAAAGTGTTTCTATTGTAACTGTTACAATGTATCTCCTATCCATCCGTCAATGAGGGGGCGTGGCTTCATCTATCCCTCAATGAGGGGGTGTGGCTTCATCCATCCGTATGAGGGGGTGTGGCTTTACCCATCCCTCAACGAGGGGGTGTGGCTTCATCCATCCCTCAATGAGGGGGCGTGGCTTCATCCATCCCTCAATGAGGAGTGTGGCTTCAATTATATTGTCCCTCTTTGAGGTGTGACATGCAGATCTGCAGCAATAAATGATTAATTTGCCTATTCAAAGTGTTTCTATTGTTGAAACTGTTACATCCTCTCCTATCCGTCCCTCAATGAGGGGGGCGTGGCCTAATTCTATAAGATATGGAATCTATAAGATTCCTGGGGCGCTTGATTTCCTTTTCCCCCAGGGCATCCAGAATTGGGATGCCCCGCTGAGTGAAACCCCCCAGTTTGCCCGGAAACTCACCTTCTTTCCCGGTCCAACAGCCAGCGCATGCGCGAGCAGCAGCCCCATCCCCGCTATCCCTTTAGCAGGGCGCGTGCCCCCGCCGGGCATTCGTGAATGGCCGTGCACGCTGATTAGACGAGAGGCCATGTATGCGTAGGACCGGGGAAGTGTGAGTCAAATCGGACGACCTGGGGGGTTTCACACAGAGGGACATCTCCGATCAGGGGGCAAGGACTAAAACCCAAGATAGTCAAAATCCTGGGCTTTGGTCCACTTAAAAAAAAGAATCAGCAGAAGGAAGCACGTTCTATGGGGTCTATCAGGGATTGTTGCAAAGCGCTGGTAAAGAAAGACGTCGCCACCTGACAACCAGCAAAGGAAAGCAAAAAACTTCCTAATGTAACCCTTTACCTGGAATGTCCCTTTGAATATACAAAGTAAATGTTACATGAAGTGCAGGAAATAACAATCTCCTGGGCCCCTCCTGAGTCTCTGTAATATTAATGAGGCTCCGCTCGGCGGCATCATGTTTCGGTAACGGCATAATGAGCCCAGGGATTATATAACAGCCCTCTGAGGAAGGGCCGTAATGGCCTGAAACGGGCGTCGGGTTAAGGTTATGATGAACTACATCTGAAGGACTTATTAAGCATGCGGGTGTGACTGGCAATTGTTTATTGTTAAAGCGGTCCTTCACTCTGAATAAGAGCCTATCTTATATGTTTCCCACACCCTGTACATACAGATTGCCCACATTAATCCGGACCTTCACCCTGAATAAGAGTCTATCTTATATGTTTCCCACACCCTGTACATACAGATTGCTCACATTAATCTGGACCTTCACCCTGAATAAGAGCCTATCTTATATGTTTCCCTCCACTCTGTACATACAGATTGCCCACATTAATCCGGACCTTCACCCTGAATAAGAGCCTATCTTATATGTTTCCCAAACCCTGTACATACAGATTGCTCACATTAAAAATCATCCTACCTGCATCTACTGCATGCTATGAGCCTTTAAACATCCAAGATGGCGGCTCATGGAACAACAGGCAGCCTGCAAACAGGAAGTGCCTTCTGACTGTGCTGCTCTGCATTCTGGGATTGCTGACCTTTTCCTGACCCCAGCTCTGCTCTGTCTGTGCAAAGCACAGCTAGAACCCCGCCCCCCTGTACCTTATCCCACTCTCCTCTCCTCAGTAAATGTGATGCTTCTGAGGCAAGATGGCGGCGCCCGTATCCTAGATTCCTGAACAGAGTTTCAGCCCAGTGGGGGAAAGAATAATAAGTAAGTGGCTAAAAACTTAAAATATATTAATTTTAGATGCTGGGGAATATTTTTTAAGGGTTTGGGCTTTTCAATAAATTATGGTGAAGGTCCGGTTTAAAGTGGACCAACACCCAGGATTTTCACTATCCTGGGTGTTGGTCCACTTCCGCGGGGCACCCCGATCGGGCCCCGCTGTGTGAAACCCCCCAGAAAGCCCAAAAAAACTCACCAAACCGCCGACGGACAAGCGAAGGACAAGCTAAGGCCGCCTCTCGCGCGTCCCTCTTACAGGGTGCGCGCCTTGCTAGAGGGACGCGCGAGAGGCGGCCTTAGCTCGCCGCCACCGTTGGTACGGGGAGAAGGTAATGTTTGTGGGCGTCCGGGGGGGTTTCACACAGCGGGCCATCCCGATTTCGGATGCCCCGCGGGGAGGGAGCTGATCGGCTCGGGAATGTTATAAATTCCCGGGCCGATCAGCGGTGGGTGTTGGTCCACTTTAAGTGTTAAGTGTTGTTCATGTGTACTTACTTACAAGGGCTACTAATGGAATCTACATTGTAACATTCCCCTCGATTCAAAGAGCAAAAGTTAATTGATTTCGGATCGAGAATGGTAAGTTTGGGTGGGTGTTAGTCATTTTTTCCTGTTTTTTTGGCCATTTACGACTCGCACGAGCCTACGTACGAATGCGTATATGCTCTTACGATCATCGCAAGTTCGTTCCTAAATTTTAGGATCAAAACGTAAAACTTAGGATCAAATCCTAAAACTTAGGATCAAAACGTAAAACTTAGGATAATTGGATGTGTTTAGGTGTGATTCAGAGAACAGTTTTCAAACCTCTAAATACGTTTTAAAAGAAAGCCACTGGCGACACCTTTTAGCAGTCGGATTGCTGTTCTTGATCAGGTTTTTTGGCTATGTGGAGGAGTCTGCGCGTCTTGAGCTCCAATGAACTGCATGTATCAGCATGGCCGAGGCCATAAATTGTATGGCAATGCATACCTGATTCATGTATGCCTTATAAAAGCATTTTAATGTGGAGCTTAATTAGTCCTTTGCATGTAAACCTTTATTTTGCAATATATTTGCGTTAATTAAAGAAACTTATGTCCTTTGTTATTTATTTTTAAATTGATGTACTAGAATAATATTTTTAGATTGCATTTATTGGTGTAGTTGTTTACCTTTGCTTTGTTTAATTATTTAAGCACATCTTTGGTCAGATGCATCACACTTACTGAGGAGAGGAGAGCGGGATAAAGTGCAGGATGTGGGTTACTGCTGTATTTTGCACAGACACAGCAGAGCTGGGGGCACGGAAAGGTCAGAAATCAAAGAATGCAGAGCAACACAGTCACAAGGCCCTTTCTGTTTGCAGGCTGCCCGATAATACCTGAGCCGCCATCTTGCCTGTTTCTAGGCTCATAACATGCAGAAGTTGCTGGGTGTTTTTTTATATTTGAGAGCAATCTGTATGTAGAGGGTGTGGGTAACCACACCCAAAATTTTAAGTTTCACCATTTGAAGCCAAAATATTAAAATTAAATCCACAAGTAAAAAATGCAAGTTAACTAAAAATTAAACAAAGTAAGATTTACTTATGCAAATGCATTCATTAATGGTTGGTTACTACAAAATGAATGAAATAAAGAAAAATAAAAGACCAAATATTTAGAATGCACTTTAATGAGGTAAGTCTGTAGTGCGCAGCCGCAAGATCAGAAGGATTTACGTCCAGACAAAAAAGGAAAAAGGGCAAAACCAATGTTGCAACCTGAGAAATGAAACGGAAAATTCAGGATGGAAACTGACATAGGTCTGATTCCCGAACTGCCATACGAACGGACGGACATTTTAGGATAGAAACGTATTTGCTTATAGAATCACTCGCAAGTTCATACGAACGCACGAGCGGACGGGAAAAATAGGATGATCGGCACCAAAATCCAAGCTGTTACATGTTTCTTTGAATCGACCCTATTGTGTTGCCTGTTACATTGTGTGCAATAGTTTACTATTGGGAGCTTGTGCAATGTGTTACTGCAGGGCTTGTGAAATAGGAGATGATTTAAACTTGTTTAGCTTTTACTGCAATGTATCATGAATTATCTATTGATTTTTTCTTTGATATTAATTGCACTAGTCACTTTAGTGATATATTGACAGAGGAACTGATTTTTGCACATTAAAGCATACCTTAAACAGGGCAGCTCTAGTTATATGTATAGATTTTGAGTTTGTATATATTGTTTATTGTTCCTGTGCCCTTCCTGTGCTGGGTATGTGAAAAAAGAGCTGCTGCATTACATTGTAATAACAGCCATGTGCCCCCTATTACAATGTAATCTGCTCCTTCTTTTAAACTTTTCCACATTCACTCCATCTTTTTTTCTTTTCCAAATTTACTCCATATTTCCCTCTTTTCCACACTCGCTCCATCTTTCCCTCATTTTACATTCCCTCTATGTTTCCCTTTTCCACACTCTCTCCATCTTTTTCTATTTTTACATTTCCTCCATATTTCCCTCTTTTCCACACTCCCTCCATCTTTCCCTCATTTTACATTCCCTCTATGTTTCCCTTTTCCACACTCCCTCCGTCTTTTTCTATTTTTACATTTCCTCCATATTTCCCTCTTTTCCACACTCCCTCCATCTTTCCCTCATATTACATTCCCTCTATATTTCCCTCTTTTCCACACTTCCTCCGTCTTTTTCTATTTTTACATTCACTCCATATTTCCCTCTTTTCCAAACTCCCTCCATCTTTCCCTCATTTTACATTCCCTCTATGTTTCCCTTTTCCACACTCCCTCCGTCTTTTTCTATTTTTACATTCCCTCCATATTTCCCTCTTTTCCACACTCCCTCCATCTTTCCCTCATTTTAAATTCCCTCTATGTTTCCCTTTTCCACACTCCCTCCGTCTTTTTCTATTTTTACATTCCCTCCATATTTCCCTCTTTTCCACACTCCCTCCATCTTTCCCTCATTTTACATTCCCTCTATGTTTCCCTTTTCCACACTCCCTCCGTCTTTTTCTATTTTTACATTCCCTCCATATTTCCCTCTTTTCCACACTCCCTCCATCTTTTTCTATTTTTACATTCACTCCATATTTCCCTCTTTTCCACACTCCCTCCATCTTTCCCTCATATTACATTCCCTCTATGTTTCCCTTTTCCACACTCCCTCCGTCTTTTTCTATTTTTACATTCCCTCCATATTTCCCTCTTTTCCACACTCCCTCCATCTTTTTCTATTTTTACATTCACTCCATATTTCCCTCTTTTCCACACTCCCTCCATCTTTCCCTCATATTACATTCCCTCTATGTTTCCCTTTTCCACATTCTCTCCATCTTTTTCTATTTTTACATTCCCTCCATATTTCCCTCTTTTCCACACTCCCTCCATCTTTCCCTCATTTTAAATTCCCTCTATGTTTCCCTTTTCCACACTCCCTCCGTCTTTTTCTATTTTTACATTCCCTCCATATTTCCCTCTTTTCCACACTCCCTCCATCTTTCCCTCATTTTACATTCCCTCTATGTTTCCCTTTTCCACACTCCCTCCGTCTTTTTCTATTTTTACATTCCCTCCATATTTCCCTCTTTTCCACACTCCCTCCATCTTTTTCTATTTTTACATTCACTCCATATTTCCCTCTTTTCCACACTCCCTCCATCTTTCCCTCATATTACATTCCCTCTATGTTTCCCTTTTCCACATTCTCTCCATCTTTTTCTATTTTTACATTCCCTCCATATTTCCCTCTTTTCCACACTCCCTCCATCTTTCCCTCATTTTACATTCCCTCTATATTTCCCTCTTTTCCACACTTCTTCCGTCTTTTTCTATTTTTACATTCCCTCCATATTTCCCTCTTTTCCACACTCCCTCCATCTTTCCCTCATATTACATTCCCTCTATGTTTCCCTTTTCCACATTCTCTCCATCTTTTTCTATTTTTACATTCCCTCCATATTTCCCTCTTTTCCACACTCCCTCCATCTTTCCCTCATTTTACATTCCCTCTATGTTTCCCTTTTCCACACTCCCTCCGTCTTTTTCTATTTTTACATTCCCTCCATATTTCCCTCTTTTCCACACTCCCTCCGTCTTTTTCTATTTTTACATTCCCTCCATATTTCCCTCTTTTCCACACTTCCTCCGTCTTTTTCTATTTTTACATTCACTCCATATTTCCCTCTTTTCCACACTCCCTCCGTCTTTTTCTATTTTTACATTCCCTCCATATTTCCCTCTTTTCCACACTTCCTCCGTCTTTTTCTATTTTTACATTCCCTCCATATTTCCCTCTTTTCCACACTCCCTCCATCTTTCCCTCATTTTACATTCCCTCTATATTTCCCTCTTTTCCACACTCCATCCGTCTTTTTCTATTTTTACATTCACTCCATATTTCCCTCTTTTTCACACTCCCTCCATCTTTCCCTCATTTTACATTCCCTCTATGTTTCCCTTTTCCACACTCCCTCCGTCTTTTTCTATTTTTACATTCACTCCATATTTCCCTCTTTTCCACACTCCCTCCATCTTTCCCTCATTTTACATTCCCTCTATGTTTCCCTTTTCCACACTCCCTCCGTCTTTTTCTATTTTTACATTCCCTCCATATTTCCCTCTTTTTCACAGTCCCTCCATCTTTCCCTCTGTTCCACAGTCCCTCCATCTTTCTAACCTTTTCACATTTCCTCCATTTTTCCCTCTTTTCCACAGTCCCTCCATCTTTCTAACCTTTTCACATTTCCTCCATTTTTCCCTCTTTTCCACAGTCCCTCCATCTTTCTAACCTTTTCACATTTCCTCCATTTTTCCCTCTTTTCCACAGTCCATCCATCTTTTCCTCCTGTTCACATTCCCTCCATCTTTCTCTTTTGTTCACAGCCCCTCCATCTTTCTCTCTTTTCCATATTGCCTTCTGTTCACATTCCCTCCATCTTTCTCTTCTGTTCACATTCCCTCCATCTTTCTCTTTTGTTCACAGTCCCTCCATCTTTCTCTTTTGTTCACAGCCCCTCCATCTTTCTCTCTTTTCCATATTGCCTTCTGTTCACATTCCCTCCATCTTTCTCTTCTGTTCACATTCCCTCCATCTTTCTCTTGGATTTTGAGTTTGTATATGTTGTTTATTGTTTATATGAGATGGAACAAATCATCTTTTGATCAATTTTCTCAATTAAATAAGAGTTTGGTATACTTTTAAATGATTGTGCGCGCACCTTAATTAACATATTGTGACATATATGGGAAGGGATTTCTGTAGATACCCTTTACATAAGGTTGCAGCACCTGACATTTTCTGATTACAGTGGGATTTATACTGAGTGCTGAACTATTGTGTATTTGATTATATAACGCATAACATTCCGGATGTGATAACTCTCCTTTGTAACATTGTAACAACCCCCCCCCCCCCCCCACACACGCCCCCGCCATACACAGCCCAGAGCCTCTGCTGAGCCGCTGCCAAAACCCATCCGACCCGTCCTCAGCGTTGGCCCTGGCTCCACATTTCATGTCTGAGCCCATAATATTGGCAGCTGGAATATCATTAAAGGCTTCGGAAGACATTACGCTTCCCACGCTGCTTTGTGTTCAAAGGGGCGCGCAGCCAGGCAGGGAGGATCTAACCGGGGTAATCAGGGATAACATAGGCCCTTATTTAAGAAGGGATAGCGTCAGGTAGCGGCTGGTTAATGAGAGGTAGCGACTGGTGAACGCCGGACACGGCACGCAATTACACATTTATCAAGCAGAATCTGTTTAGCGACTGGGATAGCGCCATGTAGCGTCTGATTCATCATTTTCACAGCCTCAGCGAACAGCACCGGCGTTCAGCCTTGCACAGCGCCAGGTATGACCTCTCGCTACCTGTCGCTCTCCCATACATTTCAATGGATGAACCTTTTCTTCTCTTTAAACGGGGTGTTTATTTTTTTTTTATTCCCAAAAAAACACAAATAATTCTGTGACCTCTTCTGACATTGAATAAGCAGTTTTTTCATAATTTTTTCATTTTTTATATATTTCCTCAGAAATGACATTACAGGTCTGCCATTAAAGTGTCATGTTACAATGTTGCTACAATGTAATTCCATGTTTTCGCTTTGTTACTAGTGGATAGATGCTGAAAACAGACTTTAATCACACCGCCTCCTGCGCTCTGGGCTTCAGAGAAGCATTTTTCAGCGCCAGAGATTTGTGAGGCTGTTTTTTTGCTGAATATGGTGTGAGTCGGTCGCTATGAGCAGTCGCTAACATGCGCTCCCATACAGCGCTGTACTGGTCAAATAGTGATGCCTCACAATGTATTCACCATTACTGAACAGCAACTGAGTCGCTATAAAGTAGCGACCCACGGCTGAGCACAGGGACTACTAGCGGGCGCTCTGAAAATGCCTGCTACAGACGCTCATCTGTCACTACCTGGCGTTAGTGACGAATCAGCCTCATAGTGGGAGGGGGAGGACTGCTTAAAAACTGGACCTTTATAAAAAATATCCGCTCGCCCCCGCAGCTAGAGTGCAGCTCAATTCGGGATGCCCTGCTGCACATACACTAACCGCAAGCCTGGGACGGGCAGGTGCCGCAACGCTCATGATGATAAAAAACATATAGACTTGTGCTGCTGCCTCTATTCTCACGCTGTACAATGTAGCAAGCAAGACTCGTCCTTCTTATTACAGTGTACAGCGGGAGGAAAGGAAGAGGAAAAAGGGAATGTGAAAAAGACACATGTGAAAAATGCAAATTAAACAGAACTTTTACTATTATATTCAAGCCTGTGTGACCTTCTTGTGCTGGGTATGCGAAAAAGAGCTGCTGCATTACATTGTATAGCAGCCACGTGCCCGCTGTTACAATGTAATCTGCTCCTTCTTTTATTCTTGTTAACATTCCCTCTATTCTTTCTCTTTTTCCAAATTTTCTCCATCTTTCTTTCTTTTCCACAGTCTATCTATCTTTCCCTCTTTTCCAAGGTCCCTTCATCTTTCTCTCTTTCTCACAGTCCCTTCATCTTTTCCTCCTGTTCACAGTCCATCCATCTTTCCCTCTTTTCCACATTCCTTCCATCTTTTCCACAGTCCCTCCATCTTTCTCTCTTGTTAGTATTTCCTCCACCTTTCCCTCTTGTTCACAGTCGCTCGATCTTTTCCTATTTTTACATTCCCTCCATCTTTCCTTCTTTTCCAAAGTCCCTTCATCTTTCTTTCTTTCTCACAGTCCCTCCATCTTTCTCACTTTTCCACATTTCCTCAATTTTTCCCTCTTTTTACATTTCCTCCACCTTTTCCTCCTGTTCACAGTCCCTCCATCTTTCCCTCTTTTCCACATTCCCTCCATCTTTCCCTCTCTTCCACATTCCCTCTATCTTTCCCTCTTTTCTACAGCCCTTTCATCTTTTTCACAGTCCTTCCATCTTTCACTCTTGTTAATATTTTCCTCCACCTTTCCCTCTTGTTCACAGTCGCTCCATCTTCTCTCTTTTCCGCAGTCCTCCATCTCTCCATCTTTTTACATTCCCTCCATCTTGTTCACAGTCCCTCTTTCTGTCTTTTACCACATTCCTCCATCTTTCGCTCTTTTCCACAGTCCCTCCATCTGTCCCTCTTGTTTACAGTCCCTCCATCTATCCCTCTTGTCTACAGTCTATCCATCTTTCCCCCTTTTCCACATTCCCTCCATCCCTCTCCCTTTTTAGTATTTTCTCCATGTTTCCCTCCTTTTTACATTCCATCCATCTCCCCCTCTTTTTACATTCCCTCCGTCTTTCTCTCTTGTTCACAGTCCCTCTTTTTTTCTTTTACCACATTCCTCCATATTTCTTTCTTTTCCACATTTCCTCCATGTTTCCCTCCTTTTCACAGTCCCTTCATCTTTCTCTCTTTTTCAAAGATGCAGGTAGTATGATTTTTAATGTGGGCAATCTGTATGTACAGGGTGGGGAAAACATACAAGATAGGCTCTTATTCAGGGTGAAGGCCCGGATTAATGTGGGCAATCTGTATGTACAGGGTGGGAGGAACATATAAGATAGGCTCTTATTCAGGGTGAAGGTCCTGATTAATGTGGGCAATCTGTATGCACAGGGTGTGGGAAACCTATAAGATAGGCTCTTATTCAGGGTGAAGGTCCGGATTAATGTGGGCAATCTGTATGCACAGGGTGTGGGAAACCTATAAGATAGGCTCTTATTCAGGGTGAAGGTCCGGATTAATGTGGGCAATCTGTATGTACAGGGTGGGGAAAACATACAAGATAGGCTCTTATTCAGGGTTAAGGTCCGGATTAATGTGGGCAATCTGTATGTACAGGGTGGGGAAAACATACAAGATAGGCTCTTATTCAGGGTGAAGGCCCGGATTAATGTGGGCAATCTGTATGTACAGGGTGTGGGAAACATATAAGATAGGCTCTTATTCCGGGTGAAGGCCCGGATTAATGTGGGCAATCTGTATGTACAGGGTGGGGGAAACATACAAGATAGGCTCTTATTCAGGGTGAAGGCCCAGATTAATGTGGGCAATCTGTATGTACAGGGTGGGGAAGACATACAAGATAGGCTCTTATTCAGGGTGAAGGTCCAGATTAATGTGGGCAATCTGTATGTACAGGGTGGGGAAGACATACAAGATGGGCTCTTATTCAGGGTGAAGGTCCGGATTAATGTGGGCAATCTGTATGCACAGGGTGTGGGAAACATATAAGATAGGCTCTTATTCAGGGTGAAGGTCTGTTTTAAGACACAGTGTGTTTTCATAGTGAAATATCCTAGAGCTCTCCTTTAACCGAAATCAAACAAAACCGAGACTTACCTGGGCATGTAGAGCACCCGTTCTGCCACCACGAAACCCACCCTGAAGAAGAGATTGCTGGCCGGGATGAAGGGGAACACGAGGAAGAGCAGGGCCACCGTCACACTCTGATAAGAACTCTGCAGGAGAGACACAAAGCATCACATATACATATACATCACATATACATATACATCACATATACATATACATCACATATACATATACATCACATACACATATACATATACATCACATACACATATACATCACATATACATATACATCACATACACATCACATATACATCACATATACATCACATATACATCACATATACATATACATCACATATACATATACATCACATACACATATACATCACATATACATATACATCACATATACATATACATCACATATACATATACATCACATACACATCACATATACATATACATCACATATACATCACATATACATATACATCACATATACATATACATCACATATACATCACATATACATATACATCACATATACATATACATCACATATACATATACATCACATACACATCACATATACATCACATATACATATACATCACATACACATCACATATACATCAAATATACATATACATCACATATACATATACATCACATATACATATACATCACATACACATCACATATACATATACATCACATACACATCACATACACATCACATACACATCACATACACATCACATATACATATACATCACATACACATCACATATACATCACATACACATCACATATACATATACATCACATATACATATACATCACATATACATATACATCACATACACATCACATATACATATACATCACATACACATACACATCACATATACATATACATCACATATACATATACATCACATATACATATACATCACATACACATCACATATACATATACATCACATACACATCACATATACATATACATCACATACACATCACATATACATCACATACACATCACATATACATCACATACACATCACATATACATCACATACACATCACATATACATCACATACACATCACATATACATATACATATACATCACATATATAATAATAGAGTCACATATTTTACTCTTGTGTTTTGTATTTAGGAACTATTATGGGGTATGATGCATTTATAATAGGTTGAGAAGCCGCATATATTTTGTACTCATTTGACTTAATAATACTGATAGCATTGTGATTTATTTATTATTGATTAATCTTATATATGTATTGTAGTCTTATTTGTCCTGGGTGTTTTAGTGTTATGTTTTAAAGTGTTTTGTCAATGTGCCATTTGTGTTTTTTATACTCTTTGATGGCTTACAGGCTGATTCATCATTAGCGCCAGGTAGCGACAGATGAGCGTCTGTAGCAGGCATTTTCAGAGCTCCCGCTAGTAGTCACTGTGCTCGACTGTGGGTCGCTACTTCATAGCGACTCAGTCGCTGTGCAGTAATGTTGTGAGGAGTCGCTATTTGACCAGTACAGCGCTGTATGGGAGCGCATGTTAGCGACTGCTCATAGCGACCGACTCACACCATATTCAGCAAAAATACAGCCTCAAAAATCTCTGGTGCTGAAAAATGCTTCTCTGAAGCCCAGAGCGCAGGAGGCGGTGTGATTAAAGTCTGTTTTCCAGCATCTATCCACTAGTAACAAAGCGAAAACATATGGAATTACATTGTAACAACATTGTAACATGAACACTTTAATGGCAGACCTGTAATGTCATTTCTGAAGAAATATATAAAAAATGAAAAAATTGTGAAAAAAACGCAATTTCAATGCCAGAAGAGGTCACAGAATTATTTGTGATTTTTGCATAAAAACCAAAAAAACAAAAACTCCGTTTAAATAGAAGAAAAGGATCGTCCATTGAAATGTATGGGAGAGCGACAGGTAGCGAGAGGTCATACCTGGCGCTGTGCAAGGCTGAACGCCGACGCTGTTCGCTGAGGCTGTGAAAATGATGAATCAGACGCTACATGGCGCTATCCCAGTCACTAAACAGATTCTGCTTGATAAATGTGTAATTGCGTGCCGTGTCCGGCTTTCACCAGTCGCTACCTGTCGCTACCTCTCATTAACCAGCCACTACCTGACGCTATCCCTTCTTAAATAAGGGCCTTAATAATACTGATAGCATTGTGATTTATTTATTATTGATTAATCATATATATATATATATATATATATATATATATATATATATATATATATATTGTAGTCTTATTTGCCCTGGGTGTTTTAGTGTTATGTTTTAAAGTGTTTTGTCATTGATTCATTTGTGTTTTTTATATTCTTTGATGGCTTAGGCCCTTATTTATCACGGACTAGCGCCAGGTAGTGTCTGACGAGCGCCAGGTAGCGGCAGCTAATGGCGACTACCGACTCAAGTACGCCCGGCGGCGGTCACAATGACGCATTTATCAAGCAAAATGAGGCTAGTGCCGGCGAGAGCGATGGCTAGCGCGGCATTCATCATGAAGCCGCCTGGACCGAACAGCGCCGGTGCAAATTCCCTCACAGCGCCAGGTATGAGCTGTCGCTCCCTGGCGATGTCCAATGCATTTCAATGGAGCAATCTATAATTAATCATAATTAATTGGTATTAATTTTTTTTTTTTTTTTTTAATGTCAAAAATTCGGAGACCACTTCTGCAATGTTAGGATTTATTTTTAAGTCAAAAAAATTTTTAAAAATAATTTGTGCAGAATTGATCTAACAGGTCTGAAATTAATGTATTCATATTACAAAATGATTCTAAAAACATGTATAATGTTACATTCAAAAAATATGGTTGTTTAGGGGTTAAAAACTAGTTAACACCCATCGCCGCCAGCGCTCTGGGGTTTAAACAAGGAATGGACAGCGACAGCACATTCGGAGCGTGATTTGTTAATGAATATGAAGCTAGCCGTTCGCTCTGGCCATTCGTTGTCAGGCGCTCACATACAACGCTGAACCTGTGAAACAGCGACCCCCCAGCCCGTATTCAACATTACCGCACACCGACTGCGTCGCTGTCATCAAGCTAACGCCGGCCAAGCACAGCGAATACTGGCTGGCGCTGAAAAAATCACGCTACAGTCGCTCATCTGGCGCTACCTGGCGCTATTAATGAATCGGCCTCCCCGTCTATACAATAAATATTTGAATTAATGTTTTATCTGGTTGAGTGCCGCGGTTCTGTTTGGACTCCCTGGTTGGGTTGTTCTTTAGCTTGCGCTGTATAATGTGGGGAGCCCAGGGTGCACCTTCTGGATGTAATACAGGTTTGTCATTGTTAGTGGTGCCCTCACCTGCTTCTTTTTTGTCCATTTCTGTAGTATCACTGTTTTTCATTCGATTCCTGCCTAGACTGCTATGGGCTCCGTTGCCTATGGTGTGTCCAAGGTAAGGCTATGCTCACACCTGTCCAATCGCCTTTTAATTAGCATAAAGTGGACCTCAGGAGGGGATTTGGGATGCCCCCGCTGTGTGAAACCCCCTGAATCCCCAGAAAGCACCTGATCCCCTATTCAGCGGAGCATGCGCGGGCCACGGCTGAACTACGCTGTGCCTTTAGCCCGCACCAGGCATTTGTGAATGCTCTACCTTTGTGCTCCTCTCCAAGAGAGTGATACAATGTATCAGGGGTGGCAAGAACGTCATGGGAAAGGTGAGCCTTATTGGGCGATCCCGGGGACTCACAAAGAGCAGCAAATAAATCTGTTCCAGGCAGTTTATTTGATTGTTACAAATAATTCCTGCGAGGGCGACAAAATATGCCGGAAACTCCCGGGATCATTGATGATCCTGTAACTTGTAACAAACCCACATTCATGCAGCACTATCCCACATTGTGTTATACTGATACATTGTATCACCTTCCAGCCATAGCATATTATATTAATACATTGTATCGCTCTCCAGCAATAGTGTGTTATACTGACACATTGTATCGCTCTCCAGCCATAGCATGTTATACTAATACATTGTATCGCTCTCCAGCCATAGTGTGTTATACTGATACATTGTATCTTTCTCCAGGGAAGTGTGTTATACTGACACATTGCATCGCTCTACAGCAATAGTGTGTTATATTGATACATGGTATTGTTCTCCAGGGAAGTGTGTTATATTGATTGTATCGATCTACAGCAATAGTGTGTTATACTGATACACTGTATCACTCTCCAGCCATAGCATGTTATACTAATACATTGTATCACTCTCCAGCCATAGTGTGTTATACTGACACATTGTATCGTTCTCCAACCATAGTGTGTTATACTGATACATTGTATCTTTCTCCAGGGAAGTGTGTTATACTGACACATTGTATTGTTCTCCAGCCATAATGTGTTATACTGATACATTGTATCATTCTCCAGGGAATTGTGTTATGCTGACACATTGTATCTCTCTCCAGCCATAGTGTGTTATACTGACACATTGTATTGTTCTCCAGCCATAGTGTGTTATACTGACACATTGTATTGTTCTCCAGCCATAGTGTGTTATACTGACACATTGTATCGTTGTCCGGAGAAGTGTGTTATACTGACACATTGTATCATTCTCCAGGGAATTGTGTTATGCTGACACATTGTATCGCTCTACAGCCATAGTGTGTTATACTGGCACATTTTATCTCTCTCCAGCCATAGTGTGTTATACTGGTACATTGTATCGCTCTACAGCAATAGTGTGTTATACTGATACATTGTATCGCTCTACAGCAATAGTGTGTTATACTGACACATTGTATCGCTCTACAGCAATAGTGTGTTATACTGATACATGATATTGTTCTCCAGGGAAGTGTGTTATATTGATACATTGTATCGCTCTACAGCAATAGTGTGTTATACTGATACATTGTATTGCTCTCCAGGGAAGTGTGTTATATTGATACATTGTATCGCTCTTCAGCACCAGTGTGTTATACTGTTACATGGTATCACTTTACAGCAACAACATGTTTTAGTAATACATTGTATCACTCTACAGCGACAGCACGTTATACTGATACATGGTATCGCTCTACAGTAACAGCATATTATACTAATACATTGTATCGCTCTACAGCAACAGTGCGTTATACTGATAAATGATATCATTCTACAGCAACAGCATGTTATACTGATACAGTGTATCACTTGCCACCCAGTGGCTGTTATACTTTCTTATACTGATACATTATATTCCTCTCCAGCCACATTGTGTTATACTGATACATTATATTCTTCTCCAGCCACAGTGTGGTATACTGATACATTATATATTCTTCTCCAGCCACAGTGTGTTATACTGATGCATTATATTCTTCTCCAGCCACAGTGTGTTATGCTGATACATTATATTCTTCTCCAGCCACAGTGTGTTATACTGATACATTGTATCACAGCAGCATTGCCATACCTTTCTGGTGGTGGCGCTGTACAGGCCCAAGGACAGCAGTAGCGCCATTAGGAGGAGGGTCTCCATATTGCGCAGGTCCCAAAGGGAATCCACGAGAGGGATGCTGCCCACCTGCCAGTCATAGCACAGGGTGATGGGGGCCAGCAACAGGCAGCCATTGAATGCCAGGAGGTAAGAGAAGGTCAGCAACCTGCAGGGGGACAGAAAGCGGCCAGTGAGATAAAGCAATGGGCCAGTGAGATAAAGCAATGGGCCAGTGAGATACACTTCACAGGATCCTCCATGGGTGGCAGAAGCCTTAGGCTGTCTATTGTGAGCAGAGAGTGTTATGCATTGTTCAGCTAGAAGAGCATATATAGATCCCAGGGCCAATGGGACGTGGGTTTTGGTCCACCTTAAATGCCCAGACCCCATTTGACACCCATAGAGCTTCTATTGAATGCTCTTTCATCTGTGACTTTCATGGAGTCCTGTCCTGTATGACACCCACTGAGATTCTGTTAAGCGCCCTCAAGAACACAGAATCATAGAGGGAGGCACTCAAGAAATTTATCAAAAAAATAGATTTTATTCCATATCACTACATTAATCCCTGCACATAACCACTACACAATTAAAATCCCTTAAAAAACACATAATGATACAATACATATAAGACAAACCAACATAGAAGTGTGTAGGTGATAGGGAGAGCACTGGCACATAAATATCAATCAGCATCTATATATAAAAACACATAAACACAAGTGATCTAATCAGTGCAAATAACAATGTGCAAATCCTGCCTATGATCCGGATCCTATATCAAATAACTATAAAGTGCAAAGTGCAACCAATCAATAAATACAAATAACAATGTGCAAATCCTGCCTATGTTCCGGATCCTATATCAAATAACTATAAAATGCAACTAATCAATAGATACAAATGTCAATGTACAAATCCTGCCTATGATCCGGATCCTATATCAAATAACTATAAAGTGCAACCAATCAATAGATACAAATAACAATGTGCAAATCCTGCCTATGATCCGGATCCTATATCAAATAACTATAAAGTGCAAAGTGCAACCAATCAATAGATACAAATACCAATGTGTAAATCCTGCCTATGATCCGGATCCTATATCAAATAACTATAAAGTGCAAAATGCAACCAATCAATAAATACAAATAACAATGTGCAAATCCTGCCTATGATCCGAATCCTATATTAAATAACTATAAAGTGCAAAGTGCAACCAATCAATAGATACAAATACCAATGTGTAAATCCTGCCTATGATCCGGATCCTATATCAAATAACTATAAAGTGCAAAATGCAACCAATCAATAAATACAAATAACAATGTGCAAATCCTGCCTATGATCCGGATCCTATATCAAATAACTATAAAATGCAAAGTGCAACCAATCAATAGATACAAATAACAATGTGTAAATCCTGCCTATGATCCGAATCCTATATCAAATAACTATAAAGTGCAAAGTGCAACCAATCAATAGATACAAATACCAATGTGTAAATCCTGCCTATGATCCGAATCCTATATTAAATAACTATAAAGTGCAAAGTGCAGCCAATCAATAAATACAAATAACAATGTGCAAATCCTGCCTATGATCCGAATCCTATATCAAATAACTATAAAGTGCAAAGTGCAACCAATCAATAAATACAAATACAATGTGTAATCACAAACAGAACCTACATAATTAAATAACTAAATACCCTATAAGAAATATGTATCCAACCAAAATATACTCAAGGTATCACAGGTATGCCAGTAAAGGGTCCCCCCCCCCCCCCAAAGCACCAGGAGCCACACATTCCATGGGTGTATCCCCCACTTCATCAAGCTGTTCTGTTAAGCGTCCTGTCCTCTGTGACACCCCTAGAGATTGTGTTAAAATGTTCTGTTCTCTGTGACCCCAATAGAGTTTCTGTCCATTGTCCTGTTCTTTGTGACACCCATTGATTTTTTCTTAAAGAGGAACAAGGATAGGGGCAGAGGGAGGATTATTTGGTCCTCCCTTCTATGTTTGCCAGACTCCCTAATTTGTGATATGATAGTGGTTCTTTTGGCCCCTACTCCCTTGTATATCTAGAAGTTTTGGGGGGGGAAAGGTTAGTCTGTCTGGATCCCGGGGTCCCGTGTGATAACACCTATTTCCTGGGTTTGTGGACTACCTTTGATGGGAGTATTTACATTTTTATTTCACATATAACAGCGTTTTAAAATACATTAAAAATACTCAATGCAATCCCAAATTCTCAGTTGTAGTAAATTTCCTCGCTGTTCTCAGTTTGTAGCAAGTAGTATATTTACAGATTGTAGCAAGTTTGGGTATGCTTTAAGTTCTCAGTTGTGGCAAGTGCAAACGTTTCGCTGCTGACAGCTTCATCAGTGCATAACTATCTTCACTTTAAACAGTGTGCTCTATCAACATAATATAATGTCATAATTAATTAATTAACATACTATATACACATTTACAATCGTAAGATATAAGGTAGGTGCACTTGCTTCACAGATGCCAGTGTGTAGAAAACATTATCAGATACGTTGCCATACTGTGAAAGGTAAGTATTCGCCTATGTGATAACATTAGTAATAAACATCCGTTTGGGCTACGGATAAGAAATGTGGGCAGCACCAGTAAATATTTCTATAGGTGCACTGCTCTGTGGGTTAATACCCAAAAACCAAATGTATTAGTTTGGGGTGACCTCTACACCCCCTGCCAAAAAGCCCAACAGAGACTCACTATTGCACTCAAACAATCAATTTATAAATCCATTTTATTGTAGCATATTGTTTAAAAACAATTTAAAAACAATTTTACTGAACCATATGCATGGTAAGCCACCAGGGGGCGCACTCCCTCATTAACAATACAATCTCATATACATATAAGTAATTTCAAAGTGATTCTGTGCTAATCTATCAATAAATTCATATATATACAACTATTCTAAAACGTAATATACAATTCACAATTAATATCCTCACCCTCATAAAGTGCCAGTGCTTCCATCACATAGTCCCTTGTGCAAAATATTTAAGCCCATTCACAGAGAGCAAGGGCACACAGACAACACACAACAAACAAGTGCTTACTGTTAGTATGGTGACAGGAAGGCCCCCCTCAGGTGCAGACCAACGCGTTTCGAGCCCCCTATGGGCTCTTGCTCACGGTCAGTATGTGTGTCAATAGTGAATCTCTGTTGGGCTTTTTGGCAGGGGGTGTAGAGGTCACCCCAAACTAATACATATGTGATAACATTAGGTAAGTATTGGCTGTGTAATTTGGGGTATGGCATGTATTCAAATATTAGTGTTACCTTTATTGTGGTTTATGCCCTCTCCCCACTAAAGAGGAACTACACAGAGGAATTTCACTTCTCCGTGGGGCGGCATCCTGAATTGGGATGCCCCGCTGTGTGTGTATTGCCCCAGGTCGCCCGATCAACTCACCTTCCAGTAGCTCCCACCGCGCAGACTCAAGCTGAAAGCGAGCCCCCTGATTGGTTGAGTGGCCAGCTCAGCCAATCAGCGCGCTCACTTTCACTCGGCTCCGCTGATGGCTAAACCTCCTGTACAGCTAAGTACCCGAGCGACCTTGCAGCCGAGACATGCCCGCGCCACTCATTCAGAAGGGTCGGGTGTGGGCGCCTGCACGGCTAGAGGTGTGCGGGGATGCGGCCACAGTCGCAACGAGGGCTTGGGAGAAGGTGAGTGGATATGGGCATCTGGGGGTTTCACAAAGTGGGGCATCCCAATTCGGGAAGCCCCAAGGACAGCAACTCGGACGGCCCAGGAGTCTTTAAGACTCCAGGGCCTCTGAAGTTCCTCTTTAAAGTGGACCAAAACCCCTATAAGATTCCCAGGCCAATTGATTCCCTCCTCCTGGGGCATCCAAAATTGTGATGCCCCGCTGTGTGAAACCCCCAGGTCACCCCATACACTTACCTTGTTTCCCGGTCCAACGGTGCATGCGCGAGCCACGGAAGCATCCCCGCTATCCCTCTAGCAGGGCGCGTGCCTGCGCCAGCCATTTGTGAATGGCCGGCGTGGTCACGCTCCCTGTTAGAGGCCGCCAGAGCGCTCGGATCCGCTAGCCTTCGACGAAGGCTTAGATGACCTGACGCCAGCAGCTCTGAGTGCGCTGATTGGACAAGCGGCCGCACATGCGCCGTAGGACTGGGAGGAGGTGAGTTGGCATTGCCATTCTGAGGGCTTTCACACAGCGGGGGCATCACCGATCGGGGTACCCTGGGGTCAAGGACCAAAACCCAGGATAATTAAAAATTCTGGGTTTTGGTCCTCTTTAAATACACAGTCTTCTGTGACCCTCATGATATTTCTGATAAACGTACCATCCTCTGTGACACCCATAGAGTTTCTGTTACATGTCTCGTCCCCCATGAGCAAAAAGACATCCATCACATATTTGTTAAATGGACATGAACTAAAGTCGACCTACATCCTTACAAAAGCAAAGTGGACCAGGCTTCCCCTCAGCAGCGAGCAGATACCTATCCCCCACTATGGCTCTAACCAATGAGGGAGACCAGTGGTGTGTTGGTGTATCTTTTCTTTACTAAAACCGGACAGCGCAGCAACCACCGATTTAATTTTTAGGGATGTGGGTCTGCTTTAATGTCAGATCTTCTCAGTGGCTTTTTTAAGAACATGACAGGGGTTCTAACCCTTCCACATCCTATCACATACAAATGTTTTGCCATGATTTGGCTTTATTAGATCATACAGGACAGGTCCTCTTGGCCCCTCCCGGGTCTCCTGTCTCTGCATTCCCGGCACAACCTGCAGGGACAGGATCGGATGTCTCCACCGCAGAACACAATGGCAGGGTAGGTCTGGCAGCGGGCCACGGCCCGGGCACGCTCGCCCCAACGTACCTGGTCAGGAGGTAAGGTGAGAAGGAGGCGGGGTTGTCTTGCTCGGAGAACAATGGCATGGAGCCGCCCATGATCAGCATCCGGAAAGCCAACACCAGCAGCGCCTGCGGGAGACAAAGGTCCGATCAGATATCCGATTGACCGGCACCACATTACTGGCTCCCCCTATAGGGCAATGCCCTCTCCTGCAGCTCCAGGGGGCAACCCACATTTCCCCCCTATGGGCAGAGGCAGACTTGCCATAGGGACAATGCCCGGCGGGCCGCACTGCTTTGGGGCTAGCTGGGCTGCTGCTTTTATTACCCACATTCAATCCCTGCCCCCTTAGGGCATTATTCATGAAGCTCTAGCGTTAGGTAGTGCCTGTACAGCGGCAGCTAGCGGCAGGGGAACGCCGGAGACAGCACGCAATTCCACATTTATGAAGGCGAATCTGGTGAGCGAGTAGAATAACACCATGTAGCAGCCGATTCATCATTATCCCAGCCTCAGCGTACAGCGCCGGCGTTCAGCCTTGCAGAGCGCCATGTCTTACCTGTCGCTACCTGGCGTCTCCAATACATTTCTATGGACGTTCCTTAAATCCCTTTTCTAACCCCAATTTTTTTTTTTCCCTAAAAAAACCCACAAACCCTCTGACATGTAATCTTCGCAAGAAAATGAAATTTTTGAAAACTTTTTGGATTAATAATATTTTTATGCAGAATTGTCCTTACATGTCTGGTATTAAATTGTTTATGTTACAATGTTATAACATGTCATTCCATGTGTTTTCTCTTTGTTACTAGTGGATACATGTTCAAAATCAGACTTTAATCAAACAGCCTCTGGCGCTGTGGGCTACAATTACATGATTTTGAGCGCGGCGATGTTTGTGGCTGTTTTGTTGATGAATGTGGTGTGGGTCAGTCGCTGGCGTTACGGTTCGCTTACATACAGCGTAGTACAGCGACTCACACATCATATTCATCAATGCCGGACAGCGACTGAAGCACTCTGAAACAATGATCTATGGCCGAGCACAGCGACTACTAGCGGGCGCTCTAAAATCCAATCTACAGACGCTCATCTGTCGCTACCTGGCGTTAGTAATGAATCAGCCTGCCCGTCTCCCTCTCAGCCCCCTGTACCCACAAGCCAAGGAACCCCAACCCCCAATGCTATAGCCCCGGCATCATGGTTGGGGGCGCCTCAGCAAGAATGACCTGGGCCGGCCAGGGGCTGGTAAAATCCAGGGCTGATTTTTGGCCCCAGTCCGCCACTGCCAATGGGTAACACATTTTTTATAGCTTTGGACGGAGTGATAAGGATTAGAGCCCCGTTAAAGCACAACTTCGGTCAGTCTTAAATTGAGCACGGAAGGATTAGAGCACTTGATCCTATCCAATGTTTGAGACGTTGCTTGAGCTTTCTGTTAAATGAACTTCCTGTTGGCTCACCGCAGATTGGAGTCAAAGATGAAAAACAAAAACAGCTGGAGAGATGAAGTGTTTTTTGTTTTTTTTTTTCCCGACTGATGAGCCTAAAAGCCATGGGTGTCACGGGGACACAGGGACCCTTATTATGTGCTGCTCACACCCTTAGGTCCTGATAGCCCCCATGGATTTTATGTTAAAGTAGATCTCCAGGAATTTCCCTTGCGATGAGTCCTGGTGACACCCATGATTTTGCTGTGAGCAGGACCTCTTGTTCTTTGGTGACACCCATAGCTCTTCTGTGAGCAGGGCCTCTCGTTCTTTGGTAGCACCCATGGTTTTGCTGTGAGCAGGATCCCTCGTTCTTTGGTTGCACCCATGGTTTTGCTGTGAGCAGGTTCTCTCATTCTTTGGTGACACCCATGACTCTTCTGTGAGCAGGACCTATGGTTTTTTGGTAGCACCCATGGCTCTGCTGTGAACAGGACCTCTTGCTCTTTGGTGACACCCATGACTCTGCTGTGAGCAGGACCTCTTGTTCGTTGGTGACACCCATGACTCTGCTGTGAGCAGGACCTCTTGTTCGTTGGTGACACCCATGGCTCTTCTTTGAGCAGGACCTCTTGTTCTTTGGTAGCACCCATGGCTCTGCTGTGAGCAGGACCTCTTGTTCTTTGGTGACACCCATGGCTCTTCTTTGAGCAGGACCTCTTGTTCTTTGGTAGCACCCATGGCTCTGCTGTGAGCAGGACCTCTTGTTCTTTGGTGACACCCATGGCTCTTCTTTGCGCAGGACCTCTTGTTCTTTGGTAGCACCCGTGGCTTTGGTGACACCCATGGTTTTGCTGTGAGCAGGATCTCTCATTCTTTGGTAGCACCCATGGTTTTGCTGTGAGCAGGTTCTCTCATTCTTTGGTGACACCCATGACTCTTCTGTGAGCAGGACCTATGGTTTTTTGGTAGCACCCATGGCTCTGCTGTGAGCAGGACCTCTTGTTCTTTGGTAGCACCCATGGTTTTGCTGTGAGCAGGACCTCTTGTTCTTTGGTAGCACCCATGACTCTGCTGTGAGCAGGACCTCTCATTCTTTAGTGACACCCATGACTCTGCTGTGAGCAGGACCTCTTGTTCTTTAGTGACACCCATGACTCTTCTGTGAGCAGGACCTATGATTTTTTGGTAGCACCCATGACTCTTCTGTGAGCAGGACCTATGGTTCTTTGGTAGCACCCATGACTCTTCTGTGAGCAGGACCTATGGTTTTTTGGTAGCACCCATGGCTCTGCTGTGAGCAAGACCTCTTGTTCGTTGTTGACACCCATGGCTCTTCTTTGAGCAGGACCTCTTGTTCTTTGGTAGCACCCATGGCTCTGCTGTGAGCAGGACCTCTTGTTCTTTGGTGACACCCATGGCTCTTCTTTGAGCAGGACCTCTTGTTCTTTGGTAGCACCCATGGCTCTGCTGTGAGCAGGACCTCTTGTTCTTTGGTAGCACCCATGACTCTGCTGTGAGCAGGACCTCTTGTTCTTTGGTAGCACCCATGGCTCTGCTGTGAGCAGGACCTCTTTGTTCTTTGGTAGCAACCATGACTCTGCTGTGAGCAGGACCTCTTGTTCTTTGGTAGCAACCATGACTCTGCTGTGAGCAGGACCTCTTGTTCTTTGGTAGCACCCATGGCTCTGCTGTGAGCAGGACCTATGGTTTTTTGGTAGCACCGATGGCTCTGCTGTGAGCAGGACCTCTTGTTCTTTGGTGACACCCATGGCTCTTCTTTGAGCAGGACCTCTTGTTCTTTGGTAGCACCCATGGCTCTGCTGTGAGCAGGACCTCTTGTCCTTTGGTAGCACCCATGGCTCTGCTGTGAGCAGGACCTCTTGTTCTTTGGTAGCACCCATGACTCTGCTGTGAGCAGGACCTCTTGTTCTTTGGTAGCAACCATGACTCTGCTGTGAGCAGGACCTCTTGTTCTTTGGTAGCACCCATGGCTCTGCTGTGAGCAGGACCTCTTGTTCTTTGGTAGCACCCATGGCTCTGCTGTGAGCAGGACCTCTTGTTCTTTGGTGACACCCAAGGCTCTTCTTTGCGCAGGACCTCTTGCTCTTTGGTAGCACCCATGGCTTTGGTGACACCCATGGTTTTGCTGTGAGCAGGATCTCTCATTCTTTGGTAGCACCCATGGTTTTGCTGTGAGCAGGTTCTCTCATTCTTTGGTGACACCCATGACTCTTCTGTGAGCAGGACCTATGGTTTTTTGGTAGCACCCATGGCTCTGCTGTGAGCAGGACCTCTTGTTCTTTGGTAGCACCCACGGTTTTGCTGTGAGCAGGACCTCTTGTTCTTTGGTAGCACCCATGACTCTGCTGTGAGCAGGACCTCTCATTCTTTAGTGACACCCATGACTCTGCTGTGAGCAGGACCTCTTGTTCTTTAGTGACACCCATGACTCTTCTGTGAGCAGGACCTATGGTTTTTTGGTAGCACCCATGACTCTTCTGTGAGCAGGACCTATGGTTCTTTGGTAGCACCCATGACTCTTCTGTGAGCAGGACCTATGGTTTTTTGGTAGCACCCATGGCTCTGCTGTGAGCAAGACCTCTTGTTCGTTGTTAACACCCATGGCTCTTCTTTGAGCAGGACCTCTTGTTCTTTGGTAGCACCCATGGCTCTGCTGTGAGCAGGACCTCTTGTTCTTTGGTGACACCCATGGCTCTTCTTTGAGCAGGACCTCTTGTTCTTTGGTAGCACCCATGGCTCTGCTGTGAGCAGGACCTCTTGTTCTTTGGTAGCAACCATGACTCTGCTGTGAGCAGGACCTCTTGATCTTTGGTAGCACCCATGGCTCTGCTGTGAGCAGGACCTCTTGTTCTTTGGTAGCACCCATGGCTCTGCTGTGAGCAGGACCTATGGTTTTTTGGTAGCACCCATGGCTCTTCTTTGAGCAGGACCTCTTGTTCTTTGGTAGCACCCATGGCTCTGCTGTGAGCAGGACCTCTTGTACTTTGGTGACACCCATGGCTCTGCTGTGAGCAGGACCTCTTGTTCTTTGGTAGCACCCATGGCTCTGCTGTGAGCAGGACCTCTTGTTCTTTGGTAGCACCCATGACTCTGCTGTGAGCAGGACCTCTTGTTCTTTGGTAGCACCCATGGCTCTGCTGTGAGCAGGACCTCTTGTTCTTTGGTAGCACCCATGGCTCTGCTGTGAGCAGGACCTATGGTTTTTTGGTAGCACCCATGGCTCTTCTTTGAGCAGGACCTCTTGTTCTTTGGTAGCACCCATGGCTCTGCTGTGAGCAGGACCTCTTGTACTTTGGTGACACCCATGGCTCTGCTGTGAGCAGGACCTCTTGTTCTTTGGTAGCACCCATGGCTCTGCTGTGAGCAGGACCTCTTGTTCTTTGGTAGCACCCATGACTCTGCTGTGAGCAGGACCTCTTGTTCTTTGGTAGCACCCATGACTCTGCTGTGAGCAGGACCTCTTGTTCTTTGGTAGCAACCATGACTCTGCTGTGAGCAGGACCTCTTGTTCTTTGGTAGCAACCATGGCTCTGCTGTGAGCAGGACCTCTTGTTCTTTGGTAGCAACCATGACTCTGCTGTGAGCAGGACCTCTTGTTCTTTGGTAGCACCCATGGCTCTGCTGTGAGCAGGACCTATGGTTTTTTGGTAGCACCCATGGCTCTGCTGTGAGCAGGACCTCTTGTTCTTTGGTAGCACCCATGACTCTGCTGTGAGCAGGACCTCTTGTTCTTTGGTAGCAACCATGACTCTGCTGTGAGCAGGACCTCTTGTTCTTTGGTAGCACCCATGGCTCTGCTGTGAGCAGGACCTCTTGTTCTTTGGTAGCACCCATGGCTCTGCTGTGAGCAGGACCTCTTGTTCTTTGGTGACACCCATGGCTCTTCTTTGCGCAGGACCTCTTGTTCTTTGGTAGCACCCATGGCTTTGGTGACACCCATGGTTTTGCTGTGAGCAGGATCTCTCATTCTTTGGTAGCACCCATGGTTTTGCTGTGAGCAGGTTCTCTCATTCTTTGGTGACACCCATGACTCTTCTGTGAGCAGGACCTATGGTTTTTTGGTAGCACCCATGGCTCTGCTGTGAGCAGGACCTCTTGTTCTTTGGTAGCACCCATGGTTTTGCTGTGAGCAGGACCTCTTGTTCTTTGGTAGCACCCATGACTCTGCTGTGAGCAGGACCTCTCATTCTTTAGTGACACCCATGACTCTGCTGTGAGCAGGACCTCTTGTTCTTTAGTGACACCCATGACTCTTCTGTGAGCAGGACCTATGGTTTTTTGGTAGCACCCATGACTCTTCTGTGAGCAGGACCTATGGTTTTTTGGTAGCACCCATGGCTCTGCTGTGAGCAAGACCTCTTGTTCGTTGTTGACACCCATGGCTCTTCTTTGAGCAGGACCTCTTGTTCTTTGGTAGCACCCATGGCTCTGCTGTGAGCAGGACCTCTTGTTCTTTGGTGACACCCATGGCTCCTCTTTGAGCAGGACCTCTTGTTCTTTGGTAGCACCCATGGCTCTGCTGTGAGCAGGACCTCTTGTTCTTTGGTAGTACCCATGACTCTGCTGTGAGCAGGACATCTTGTTCTTTGGTAGCACCCATGGCTCTGCTGTGAGCAGGACCTCTTGTTCTTTGGTAGCAACCATGACTCTGCTGTGAGCAGGACCTCTTGTTCTTTGGTAGCAACCATGACTCTGCTGTGAGCAGGACCTCTTGTTCTTTGGTAGCACCCATGGCTCTGCTGTGAGCAGGACCTATGGTTTTTTGGTAGCACCCATGGCTCTGCTGTGAGCAGGACCTCTTGTTCTTTGGTAGCACCCATGGCTCTGCTGTGAGCAGGACCTCTTGTTCTTTGGTAGCACCCATGACTCTGCTGTGAGCAGGACCTCTTGTTCTTTGGTAGCACCCATGGCTCTGCTGTGAGCAGGACCTCTTGTTCTTTGGTAGCAACCATGACTCTGCTGTGAGCAGGACCTCTTGTTCTTTGGTAGCAACCATGACTCTGCTGTGAGCAGGACCTCTTGTTCTTTGGTAGCACCCATGGCTCTGCTGTGAGCAGGACCTATGGTTTTTTGGTAGCACCGATGGCTCTGCTGTGAGCAGGACCTCTTGTTCTTTGGTGACACCCATGGCTCTTCTTTGAGCAGGACCTCTTGTTCTTTGGTAGCACCCATGGCTCTGCTGTGAGCAGGACCTCTTGTCCTTTGGTAGCACCCATGGCTCTGCTGTGAGCAGGACCTCTTGTTCTTTGGTGACACCCATGGCTCTTCTTTGCGCAGGACCTCTTGTTCTTTGGTAGCACCCATGGCTTTGGTGACACCCATGGTTTTGCTGTGAGCAGGATCTCTCATTCTTTGGTAGCACCCATGGTTTTGCTGTGAGCAGGTTCTCTCATTCTTTGGTGACACCCATGACTCTTCTGTGAGCAGGACCTATGGTTTTTTGGTAGCACCCATGGCTCTGCTGTGAGCAGGACCTCTTGTTCTTTGGTAGCACCCATGGTTTTGCTGTGAGCAGGACCTCTTGTTCTTTGGTAGCACCCATGACTCTGCTGTGAGCAGGACCTCTCATTCTTTAGTGACACCCATGACTCTGCTGTGAGCAGGACCTCTTGTTCTTTAGTGACACCCATGACTCTTCTGTGAGCAGGACCTATGGTTTTTTGGTAGCACCCATGACTCTTCTGTGAGCAGGACCTATGGTTTTTTGGTAGCACCCATGGCTCTGCTGTGAGCAAGACCTCTTGTTCGTTGTTGACACCCATGGCTCTTCTTTGAGCAGGACCTCTTGTTCTTTGGTAGCACCCATGGCTCTGCTGTGAGCAGGACCTCTTGTTCTTTGGTGACACCCATGGCTCCTCTTTGAGCAGGACCTCTTGTTCTTTGGTAGCACCCATGGCTCTGCTGTGAGCAGGACCTCTTGTTCTTTGGTAGTACCCATGACTCTGCTGTGAGCAGGACATCTTGTTCTTTGGTAGCACCCATGGCTCTGCTGTGAGCAGGACCTCTTGTTCTTTGGTAGCACCCATGACTCTGCTGTGAGCAGGACCTCTTGTTCTTTGGTAGCAACCATGACTCTGCTGTGAGCAGGACCTCTTGTTCTTTGGTAGCACCCATGGCTCTGCTGTGAGCAGGACCTATGGTTTTTTGGTAGCACCCATGGCTCTGCTGTGAGCAGGACCTCTTGTTCTTTGGTAGCACCCATGGCTCTGCTGTGAGCAGGACCTCTTGTTCTTTGGTAGCACCCATGACTCTGCTGTGAGCAGGACCTCTTGTTCTTTGGTAGCACCCATGGCTCTGCTGTGAGCAGGACCTCTTGTTCTTTGGTAGCAACCATGACTCTGCTGTGAGCAGGACCTCTTGTTCTTTGGTAGCAACCATGGCTCTGCTGTGAGCAGGACCTCTTGTTCTTTGGTAGCAACCATGACTCTGCTGTGAGCAGGACCTCTTGTTCTTTGGTAGCACCCATGGCTCTGCTGTGAGCAGGACCTATGGTTTTTTGGTAGCACCCATGGCTCTGCTGTGAGCAGGACCTCTTGTTCCTTGGTAGCACCCATGACTCTGCTGTGAGCAGGACCTCTTGTTCTTTGGTAGCAACCATGACTCTGCTGTGAGCAGGACCTCTTGTTCTTTGGTAGCACCCATGGCTCTGCTGTGAGCAGGACCTCTTGTTCTTTGGTAGCACCCATGGCTCTGCTGTGAGCAGGACCTCTTGTTCTTTGGTGACACCCATGGCTCTTCTTTGCGCAGGACCTCTTGTTCTTTGGTAGCACCCATGGCTTTGGTGACACCCATGGTTTTGCTGTGAGCAGGATCTCTCATTCTTTGGTAGCACCCATGGTTTTGCTGTGAGCAGGTTCTCTCATTCTTTGGTGACACCCATGACTTTTCTGTGAGCAGGACCTATGGTTTTTTGGTAGCACCCATGGCTCTGCTGTGAGCAGGACCTCTTGTTCTTTGGTAGCACCCATGGTTTTGCTGTGAGCAGGACCTCTTGTTCTTTGGTAGCACCCATGACTCTGCTGTGAGCAGGACCTCTTGTTCTTTAGTGACACCCATGACTCTTCTGTGAGCAGGACCTATGGTTTTTTGGTAGCACCCATGACTCTTCTGTGAGCAGGACCTATGGTTTTTTGGTAGCACCCATGGCTCTGCTGTGAGCAAGACCTCTTGTTCGTTGTTGACACCCATGGCTCTTCTTTGAGCAGGACCTCTTGTTCTTTGGTAGCACCCATGGCTCTGCTGTGAGCAGGACCTCTTGTTCTTTGGTGACACCCATGGCTCCTCTTTGAGCAGGACCTCTTGTTCTTTGGTAGCACCCATGGCTCTGCTGTGAGCAGGACCTCTTGTTCTTTGGTAGTACCCATGACTCTGCTGTGAGCAGGACATCTTGTTCTTTGGTAGCACCCATGGCTCTGCTGTGAGCAGGACCTCTTGTTCTTTGGTAGCAACCATGACTCTGCTGTGAGCAGGACCTCTTGTTCTTTGGTAGCAACCATGACTCTGCTGTGAGCAGGACCTCTTGTTCTTTGGTAGCACCCATGGCTCTGCTGTGAGCAGGACCTATGGTTTTTTGGTAGCACCCATGGCTCTGCTGTGAGCAGGACCTCTTGTTCTTTGGTAGCACCCATGGCTCTGCTGTGAGCAGGACCTCTTGTTCTTTGGTAGCACCCATGACTCTGCTGTGAGCAGGACCTCTTGTTCTTTGGTAGCACCCATGGCTCTGCTGTGAGCAGGACCTCTTGTTCTTTGGTAGCAACCATGACTCTGCTGTGAGCAGGACCTCTTGTTCTTTGGTAGCAACCATGGCTCTGCTGTGAGCAGGACCTCTTGTTCTTTGGTAGCAACCATGACTCTGCTGTGAGCAGGACCTCTTGTTTTTGGTAGCACCCATGGCTCTGCTGTGAGCAGGACCTCTTGTTCTTTGGTAGCAACCATGACTCTGCTGTGAGCAGGACCTCTTGTTCTTTGGTAGCAACCATGACTCTGCTGTGAGCAGGACCTCTTGTTCTTTGGTAGCAACCATGACTCTGCTGTGAGCAGGACCTCTTGTTCTTTGGTAGCACCCATGGCTCTGCTGTGAGCAGGACCTATGTTTTTTTGGTAGCACCCATGGCTCTGCTGTGAGCAGGACCTCTTGTTCTTTGGTGACACCCATGGCTCTTCTTTGAGCAGGACCTCTTGTTCTTTGGTAGCACCCATGGCTCTGCTGTGAGCAGGACCTCTTGTTCTTTGGTAGCACCCATGACTCTGCTGTGAGCAGGACCTCTTGTTCTTTGGTAGCACCCATGGCTCTGCTGTGAGCAGGACATCTTGTTCTTTGGTAGCACCCATAGGTTTACTGTGCGCAGATCCTCTAGTTCTTTGGTAGCACCCATGGCTCTGCTGTAAGCGGGGCCTGTCATTCTTTGGTGACACCCATGGCTCTTCTTTGAGCAGGACCTCTTGTTCTTTGGTAGCACCCCTGGGTTTACTGTGCGCAGATCCTCTAGTTCTTTGGTAGCACCCATAGCTCTGCTGTAAGCGGGGCCTGTCATTCTTTGGTGACACCCATGGTTTTTATGTGAGCAGGACTTTTTGTTCTTTGGTGACACCCATGAATGGAAAAATCTCCATTAGGACCAAGATTAAGAAATATAAATCTGACAAGAGGTGTTGCCCCATAACTGAAATAAAATGATTGACCGGAGTTCTACTTTAAAGCCTCACTTCCTGGTGAACAAAGCTTGGAGCAGAAATGTGATTGAAGCTTGGGGGGGGGGGGGGGGGCTAGAAAGAGAAATAGAGAGAAGGAAGAGAAAAGAGGAGGAGAGAAAAAGTAGCATGGTGAAAGAGCTGTAATGAAAACAGGGGGGTGGGCAGAGAGACAGGAGAAAAGAAGAGAGAAGGGGGAAGAAGAAAAAGAGGAAGAGCGAAAGAGAAAGAAAATAAGGAGGAAAAAAAGAGAATTGTAAAGAGGGAAAGAAAGAGAGAAAGAAAGATGGGAGAGAGAAAGAACAAGTGGAAATGTACAGTATGATAAATGAGAGAAAGGAGGAGCAAGAGAAAGAAACAAGTGCTTTAAAACGGAACAAAACCCACCCAGGCCGGCCATGGGATCTAAAAGATTCCAGGGCCGGTCGCTGGCATCTAAAATATGCCAGGGCTGGCCACTGGCCTTACCCCGGGGGGGAATGCCCCACTGTGTGAACAGTTACCTTTCCCCGCTTGCTGTAACGGTGCATGCGCGGCCTCATTGTTGTGAATGGAGAACACGCACAGCCGCGTCCCCTGCATGCTGCGCGCACTCACTATTCTAGTCAATGGGAGACGCCTGACCAATGATAAAGTCACGGCTGTCATTGGACGAAATCCCGCACATGTGATGTTGGAACCAGGAAGAGCTGATAGAAAAGCGGCATTCTGGGGGGTTTCACACAGCGGGGAATATCAATTTGGGATGCCCCGGGGGACTGGAGCAAAACCAAATTCCCGGGTTTTGTACTGCTTTAAAGAGGATAGAGGAAAAGCGAGAGAAAGAATGAAGAACTACGAGGAATGAAATGTAGTATAAGGACAGTGAGAAAAGTAGAGAGAAAGAGAGAGAAAAGAAAGAATGAAGGAGAGAAGGGAACAGTCGGAGAAAGGTAAAGAAAAAGAGAGAGACGGGGGATGAAAGGAAAAGAAGAGTAAAAAAAAGGATAGGGAAATATAATAACAATAGAAGTGAAGAATAGAAGTAATAGAGATAGAGGATGGGGAGAAAAAAATTAGCTTGGGGGGAGAATGGGGAGAGAGGAAGAGACGAGATTGGTGAAGATCTGCATGTTACACCTCATAGGGGGACAAATGAGAATGAAGAGGGACTCAATAGAGGGACAGTCCCTTTAAATCAGGGACACTTGGTAGCTCTGGCTTTAGTACTGTACATAGTGCCCCCAGGATGGTGAATCAGGCGTATTTCAGGGGCTGCCTGTGGGTTTGGCGTCCCGGCACATGCCCGGGGCTGATCCAGGATATCCAGAAGCCATTCCTGGCAGGGGCGGGAGAGCTTCTCCCTCAGGCTCTCCGGGAGGAGGGAGGGAGGGAGGGAGGTGATTGGCCGGACACACAGCGATATTCCACATTCCACTCACATGGCAGGAAACCAGCGCCGCTCTCCTCAGGAAGGGAGCCGCCATAGTCCTCAGAGTCTTCCCAGGGCGCTCCCATGCCGGGGACCTGCGGGTCAGAGAGAGGGACGGAGAGCTGCTGATACAACACAATTATACAGAGTAACATCACCTAGTGATTATGATGTTGGATAGGAAGCAGTGATGACATCATAGAGGTGACTATGATGTCATCACTGCCTCCTATCCACCATCATCATCACTATCATCACAGGGGTCTCTGGAGGGATGTTATGTAATTGCACTCTGGAAGGTTTGGCTTAAAGTGGACCTAACGCCGGGATTTTCACTATCCTGGTGATAGGTCACTTTTCCTGGGGCATCCCGGGAAATCATAGCGCAGAACCAGGGGTGTGCGAGGTGTGCCATCGCACATGGCACCATGGTCAGGTGGATGCCATGCAGCTGATTGATACCCAGGATGGGATGCCCCCCTGTGTGAAACCCCCTGAGATCACTGGCATAGCCTCATTGCAAGCAATCCCACTGCACACGCACACGCACTCTGTGTTGTTTATATTACCTACCCTCCCACCCACATCCCCATCACATCTACCTCCCACCCACTGCTCCACTGCATCTACCTCCCACCCACTGCTCCACCGCATCTACCTCCCACCCACTGCTCCACCGCATCTACCTCCCACCCACTGCTCCACCGCATCTACCTCCCACCCACTGCTCCTCCACATTTACCTCCCACCCACTGCTCCACCACATCTACCTCCCACCCACTGACCCTCCACACCTACCACCCACCCACTGCTCCACCGCATCTACCTCCCACCCACTGCTCCACCGCATCTACCTCCCACCCACTGCTCCACCGCATCTACCTCCCACCCACTGCTCCACCGCATCTACCTCCCACCCACTGCTCCACCGCATCTACCTCCCACCCACTGCTCCACCGCATCTACCTCCCACCCACTGCTCCACCGCATCTACCTCCCACCCACTGCCTCACCACACCTACTTCTCACCCACTGACCCTCCGCATCTACCACCCACCGGCTGACCCTCCACATTTACCTTCCACCCACTGATCCTTCACATCTACCTCCCACCCACTGACCCTCTGCATCTACCTCCCACCCACTGACCCTCCGCATCTACCTCCCACCCACTGACCCTCCGCATCTACCTCCCACCCACTGACTCTCCACATCTACCTCCCACCCACTGACCCTCCACATCTACCTCCCACCCACTGACCCTCCACACCTACCTCCCACCCACTGACCCTCCGCATCTTCCTCCGACCCACTGACCCTCCGCATCTACCTCCCACCCACTGGCCCTCCGCATCTACCTCCCACCCACTGACCCTCCACATTTACCTCCCACCCACTGACCCTCCGCATCTTCCTCCGACCCACTGACTCTCCACATTTACCTCCCACCCACTGACCCTCCACATTTACCTCCCACCCACTGACCCTCCGCATCTTCCTCCGACCCACTGACTCTCCACATTTACCTCCCACCCACTGACCCTCCACATTTACCTCCCACCCACTGATCCTTCACATTTACCTCCGACCCACTGACCCTCTGCATCTACCTCCCACCCACTGACCCTCTGCATCTACCTCCCACCCACTGACCCTCCACATCTACCTCCCACCCACTGACCCTCCACATCTACCTCCCACCCACTGACCCTCCGCATCTACCTCCCACCCACTGACCCTCCGCATCTACCTCCCACCCACTGACCCTCCACATCTACCTCCCACCCACTGACCCTCCACATCTACCTCCCACCCACTGACCCTCCACATCTACCTCCCACCCACTGACCCTCCACATCTACCTCCCACCCACTGACCCTCCACATCTACCTCCCACCCACTGACCCTCCACATCTACCTCCCACCCCCTGACCCTCCACATCTACCTCCCACCCACTGACCCTCCGCATCTACCTCCCACCCCCTGACCCTCCACATCTACCTCCCACCCACTGACCCTCCGCATCTACCTCCCTCTCACTGACCCTCCACATCTACCTCCCACCCACTGACCCTCCGCATCTACCTCCCACCCACTGACCCTCCGCATCTACCTCCCACCCACTGACCCTCCGCATCTACCTCCCACCCACTGACCCTCCGCATCTACCTCCCACCCCCTGACCCTCCACATCTACCTCCCACCCACTGACCCTCCGCATCTACCTCCCACCCCCTGACCCTCCACATCTACCTCCCACCCACTGACCCTCCACATCTACCTCCCACCCCCTGACCCTCCACATCTACCTCCCACCCACTGACCCTCCACATCTACCTCCCACCCACTGACCCTCCACATCTACCTCCCACCCACTGACCCTCCACATCTACCTCCCACCCACTGACCCTCCACATCTACCTCCCACCCACTGACCCTCCGCATCTACCTCCCACCCACTGACCCTCCGCATCTACCTCCCTCCCACTGACCCTCCACATCTACCTCCCACCCACTGACCCTCCACATCTACCTCCCACCCCCTGACCCTCCACATCTACCTCCCACCCACTGACCCTCCGCATCTACCTCCCTCCCACTGACCCTCCACATCTACCTCCCACCCACTGACCCTCCACATCTACCTCCCACCCCCTGACCCTCCACATCTACCTCCCACCCACTGACCCTCCACATCTACCTCCCACCCACTGACCCTCCACATCTACCTCCCACCCCCTGACCCTCCGCATCTACCTCCCACCCACTGACCCTCCGCATCTACCTCCCACCCCCTGACCCTCCACATCTACCTCCCACCCACTGACCCTCCACATCTACCTCCCACCCCCTGACCCTCCACATCTACCTCCCACCCACTGACCCTCCACATCTACCTCCCACCCACTGACCCTCCACATCTACCTCCCACCCACTGACCCTCCACATCTACCTCCCACCCACTGACCCTCCACATCTACCTCCCACCCACTGACCCTCCACATCTACCTCCCACCCACTGACCCTCCACATCTACCTCCCACCCCCTGATCCTTCACATCTACCTCCCACCCACTGACCCTAAGCATCTACCTCCCACCCACTGACCCTCCACATCTACCTCCCACCCACTGACCCTCCACATCTACCTCCCACCCACTGACCCTCCACATCTACCTCCCACCCACTGACCACCACATCAACCTCCCACCCACTGACCCTCCACATCTACCTCCCACCCACTGACCCTCCACATCTACCTCCCACCCACTGACCCTCCACATCTACCTCCCACCCACTGACCCTCCACATCTACCTCCCACCCACTGACCCTCCACATCTACCTCCCACCCACTGACCCTCCACATCTACCTCCCACCCACTGACCCTCCACATCTACCTCCCACCCACTGACCCTCCACATCTACCTCCCACCCACTGACCCTCCACATCTACCTCCCACCCACTGACCCTCCACATCTACCTCCCACCCACTGACCCTCCACATCAACCTGCCACCCACTGACCCTCCTCCCCAGTACTAACCTTGTCAGTCTGCGCAGGCACAGGATATGGAAGTCGTAGACCAGGCAGACCCCCAACACGGTGACCCCCGTCTCCTTCACCAGCATGGCAGCCGTGCCCAGGAGCAGGCTGAGCAGCAGCAGGATGGGTGATCTTGTACCGGGGAGGCGATCAGGAGCCGAATCTTCCTCCAAACTCCTGAAACACAGAAAGTGCAGATGATGTTGTGACCCCCCAGGAAACCAATCATAATACAGCATCCGTCACCCATACCCAGAATGTGGAAAAAAGGGGAGCTGTAAAAAGCAGAGGAAGGGGATACAAAAAAAAGAAAGGAAGACATACAGAAGAGGAGATGGAAGGAAGGTGACAAAACAAGTGACACTATGAGATGGTCTAAAGGAGTAAATAGAGGTACAAACATTGGGGTTTGTTTAACTGGGTGTCAAGTTTTTCCTCCCATGTATACAGTAATAAGTTATTTTCCCTAAGACCATACAGCGCCATCTCCAGACCCACTCAACAACTCTCCCGGTCCAAAACATGCCCCCTTTGCTTATTATAGCACCTGCACCTGAGGAATTGACTACATGCCCCTCCTTGTTTACCAAATTATGGGCTCGATTCAACAAAGGTAGAAATAAATTCGTGTCACTCGAAAAATCAGATCGCATGCACAAAATTTTAACTTTTTCGAGTGATTCAAAAAAGGGGTTGAATTAAATACTTGCACTCGAAAATGCAATCGTAAAATTTTCTAATCACTCGTAAAATTTTCTAATCACTCGTAAAATTTTCTAATCACTCGTAAAATTTTCTAATCACTCGTAAAATTTTCAAAATGCTATTAAAAAGGCTGTCGCAAGCGAAAATTATTGGAAAATGTACTCTAATTTTTTTTTCTATTGTTTAGTATTGTTTTCTGACTGTTGCATGGTGTTGTAAAGCTTTTTAATGGGTAAATGTAAATGCATAATTTTTTTTTCAACTTTTTAAGTTACCTGTGTAGCTGTATGTACACGGCTAACATTGTGGATACATGTAATAAAGAGGCAAGGTATGCTGTAGTGGAAGTACTAATTAAACAGTAATATTTGTAAGAGGCATATATGTAGTTTTTTTGGGGGGTGTTTGGTTGGATTGCCATGGACCTGTATTAAAATGTTTCCTTTAATGCAGAAATGTGGCCATTGTTTTCCATACAAAGCTTGCTCACATAGAACCACGTGTCCCTGGGTGCAGCTCTTTGCTAGCTTTAACCTCATGGTACGCCATTCTTATGCTTACACTATACCGTGGACCAAAAGCCAGGATTTTGAATATTCTGGGTTTTGGTGCACCGCAATGTAAAAACCCCAAAGGTCGACCAAAGGTCTTCTACCAGTTAATGGTGCCAAATATGGATTCCAAAGCTGCACGATTTAGCCTAGTAAGCTGGAAAATTGCTTGATATGGCAGCTGATCCACTTCCAAACGTGTCCGAAAATATGGGAATGGGTAGTGTGCGCCTTCTCTGCGCCACATCATCTGCAATATGTTCGAAGTCAATGGCCTCGATTCACAAATCATTGAAAAAAATTCTCATGGTAGTAAAAAATTTAATTCATGAGAAAAAAGCCTGAGAATTTCACTGTTACCAAATCAACAGATAGGAAGACACTGAAAGTCAATGGAACTTTTTAATACTAGTAAAAAAGGGTAAAAAGTTCAGTATTTTTTTCAGGAGTAAAAAAGTGCCATTGACTTTCATTGTCTTCCTAACTAGTGATTCACAAACAGTGGAATTCTCAGGCTTTTTTCTTATGAATTGAATTTTTTACTACCATTAGAGTTTACTACCATTGCAAAGAAAGTAGAAGGGCTCCATTGTGAGAGAGCAAAATGAGTTTTCTCCTGCTGAAAGCTGCATCAAAAAACTAGTGTGAAACACTCTAATTTATATCATGTGTGTGGCTCATCAAGTCCACCTGAATCAGTAGTAAAATTTTCGAATTGTAAAATGCTGTAGTACATTTTTCTATCCACTAATTAAATTCGCACTTTTACAATCGCACTCGAATTTAATTCAAGTGACTCGTGTTTTACAATGGTTACAGGTAGCTGAATCACTCGTAAAAAAAATATAGCAAAATCGCAACTTTTTAAGCACAAAACACACATAATCCTATGGGGGGATGCCACACTACCTATGGGAGGGTGGGAGGAATGCAACCCTGCCTATGGGGAATGGGAGGGGGGAATGCCACACTGCCTATGAGGAATAGGAGGGGGAGATGTCACACTGCCTATGGGGAATGGGAGGGGGAGATGCTACACTGCCTATGGGAATGGAAGAGGGGAATGCCACACTGCCTATGGGGAATGGGAGGGGGAGATGCTACACTGCCTATGGGAATGGAAGAGGGGAATGCCACACTGCCTATGGGGAATGGGAGGGGAGAATGTCACACTGCCTATGGGAATGGGAGGGGGAATGCCACACTGCCTGTGGGGAATGGGAAGGTGGGGGAATGCCACACTGCCTATGGGAGGGTGGGAGGAATGCAATCCTGCCTATGGGGAATGGGAGGGGGAGATGCTACACTGCCTATGGGAATGGAAGAGGGGAATGCCACACTGCCTATATGGGGAATGGGAGGGGGGAATGCCACACTGCCAATATGGGGAATGGGAGGGGGAATGCCACACTGCCTATGAGGAATGGGTGGGGGAGATGCTACACTGCCTATGGGAATGGAAGAGGGGAATTCCACACTGCCTATATGGGGACTGGGAGGGGGGAATGTCACACTGCCTATATGGGGAATGGGGGGGGGTGGAATGCCACTTTGCCTGTAAGTGGGGGATTCTGCATCATGCATATTATTTGATTCTTATTTTCCTCCTCCAAATCCTAGGTGCATCTTATAGGGCGAAAAATACTGTACATGTGGTAGAGACCCTGGGGCAGGAAGTCAAGTGCTGCCCTAAAAGTAACTGTAGATCAAATGCTGTCCTTATTAACAAGTGGAGGAGGCCCCAGGGCTGGAGCCCAAGCCCGCCCCCTTTCTTAATCCGCCCCTGCTAATTGGTCACTGCGGGTTATCCTCAATGTCTTGCCTCCTAAGTGAAAGACTTACCTGATATAAGCCAGGAATGCCAAGAGGAACAGCAAACCAGCCAAGACGTCCGCCCTGCCCACGATTCCTGCCACCTGTAGGGGGAGAAAACAAGGACAGGTAACTCATAATAGCCTCATGTATTCTCTTATATCATTAAAACTGCTGCTATACTGTATCATAGCTGATTTGGGATGCCCCGCTGTGTGAAACCCTCCCAAATCTCCAGGAAAAGGTACCTGACCACAGACCCAACTGGGCCTGCGTGGGTGTGCAGCCAATCACATACCTCCCAACTTTTCAGGTTTGGAAAGAGGAACAATTGAGACATTAAGCCACGTCCCCTCATTGAGAAATGGATAGGAGATAAGGTGTAACAGTTACAACAATAGAAACACTTTACACAACAACAGAAAGGCACAGAGCAGAATAATAGTTTTTCTAATCCATTCAATTGGTAAAATGAGCTTCCAGATGGAGTCCCACTGTGCATGCACCAACATTTTTCTGTGCCCACCACCACTTGAAGGTTCTCTTACCAACTCCAGGGGATTTAAACTGCCGACAGATTACTTGATGATTATGAGCACCCGAAAGTTTAATGAGCTTGAGCTGCTTCTTAGTTACTTGCCAATGTCCATGCACAAACCATATAGGAAGCAAAAACAAAGAAACACATCTAGTGCAACTCTGTAAGTACAGCAGAATCACTCTTTAATACTTCATAAAATGCACTTACAAAACACTCCTCGTTAAACCACGCATCCAATAAAAACGAAGGTGTCCCCAATCCCTCACAATGCGGCCGCTAGTGATAAAGAAATCGGGTCCTTCTGGTCTCCAAAATTGTTCCCCTCACCTTCCACCTTGAGGCTCATTTTACCAATTGAATGGACTAGAAAAACTATTATTCTGCTCTGTGCCTTTCTGTTGTTGTTTATTGTTAGGACTTTATTGCGGAATAGAAAAGTCTGGCACGTTGTAGCATGCGTTCTGAGAGTCGTCCTTACGTAAGACCTAAGCGCGGTGTTTTTCTATTATTAAGTGTTCTTGCACGGCAAGATCACTTATTGTTCTCTCACATATATATTATTAAGTGTTCTTGCATTGCAAGATCACTTATTGTTCTCTCACATATATATTACTAGATAAAGTGCAATTTCTGGGGAAATTGTGTGAAGTGTTCTTGCCTCCACCAGTTCTCTACAACTGGAGTGGGCGGAGTAACTGGGTGAAGTAGGCGGAGTAACTGGGTGGAGTGGCTGGAGTAACTGTGTAAATAAAGGACTGGACAACCATGTTCATAAACTTGCTGTGGGGCTCAGTCATTTGTAGCTGCACCACTGGTTATAAGCCATGAACAAAATGAATAGAGGGGAAAGATTTATTATTTCGCTTGTTCCTGAAAAGTGGTGTTGAAAAGATGTAAACTATGTGTTTGCAACTTGTTAACGGGGGGGGGGGGGGGGGGGGGGGGCGTGACTATGACAAAGAGGGGGCGTGACCAGTCGTCCCAACAAATGTACGACTGTATATCACTATATATTTTAGTTTTCTTTCCTTTAGATGGCATGATGATTTTCACACAGCTCTAATTATGAAGTATTTATATCTTGCTAAATATGCTGCTATATGTAATTTTTCTAACCTGTTCACTATAACATATTCCTCTCAGGAGTTTCCTCAGACAGGCTGTTTGGGCGGAGCAGCTGTAAAATGGCTGCAGCTGGGTTCCTATGGCAACTGACTCTGAGGCAGGCAGAGCCAGGCACTTTTAAACACATCTCCAATTCACTGGTGGTTGCCATCTTTAAATGGATGCAGCTTAAAATGTATAAATCCTACAGAAAAGAGCTGTGCCATTCAAATTTGTGGTGTCTAGAGTGCAGTTTCAATGAATGTCAATGGGAAGTGTGATTTGCAAACAGAAGGTCATATTGTGAAAACTGTTAGGGCTATGGCTTAGCCTTGGACATTTTTAGCAGAAGCAGGGATAGCTGAACGTTTTGATATAAGATTTGTGTAGGTGGAGCTTAAAAATGAGGGAGAGGTCGCAGTTTAGAAATCATGTCCTCGTTTTTCACTTCACACTCATCTCCCACTCTGAACATTCTGGCTTTGAACATTCCTCCCATTCATTCCTATGGGAAAATTTTGCCAGAAAAACGCCAATATTTCGGAAAACCGTTCAGCGCAACGTTCCACAAAGTAATAGCACACCATTCAGGAACAATATATATATATATATATTATGGTCTATGTAGTGTAAAAACTGTGGAGTTACATTGCCAAATTAGGCTATAATAAGAATACAAAAGATAAAAGGTGCAATTTCTGTGGAAATTGTGTGAGGTGTTCTTGCCTCCACCAGTTCTCTACAACTGGAGTGGGCAGAGTAACTGGGTGGAGTGACTTGAGTAACTGTTGTGTGGTTGGAGGGGCTGGAGTAACTGTGGAAAGGTTTGACTGGGCAGAGTAACTTTATGGATTGTTTGGAGTGAGTAAATATAGTAGGCATTAAATGATGAAGTATTTATATCTTGCTAAATGACTGGCTATGTCATTTGTCTAAGCTGTTTTCCATAACATGTTTTCATGGGGAGTTTTCCTGAGACTGGCTGTGTGGGCGGATTAGCTGTAAAATGAATGTAACGAGCCAGGCTGCAGGTGTGTTGCTATGGCAACTCACTCTGAGGTAACCAGAGAATGCACATTAAAACACATTTCTAATGCACTGGTGGTTGCCATATTCAAATGGCTGTAGCTTCAAAAGTATACATCCTACAGCAAAGAGCTTTATACTGTAAGAATCACAAGAGCCAGGCCTACAATGTGTTATATAGCATGTCTCTGAAATATTAAAAATGAAGGCACAGTCGCAGTTTAGAAATTGCCATTCAAATTTGTGGTGTCTAGAGTGGAGTTTCAATGAATGTCAATGGGAGGTGTGAAAAACATGAAAACATGTTATGGAAAACAGCTTAGACAAATGACATTGCCAGTCATTTAGCAAGATATAAATACTTCATCATTTAATGCCTACTATCTTTACTTACTGTAAACAATAAACCGGCCAGCCTCCGTGTTGTAATAAAACGTCCAGGTTTAATGAAGGTTGATTAAAATGCTCCTTATGGCAACATCAATGCAAAACAGGCAGTATAAAAGTTGTGGCAGCGTCGACGCGTTTCGGGCTTAGCGCCCTTATTCATTACTTACTCCAAACAATCCATATAGTTACTCTGCCCAGTCAAACCTTTCCACAGTTACTCCAGCCCCTCCAACCACACAACAGTTACTCAAGTCACTCCACCCAGTTACTCTGCCCACTCCAGTTGTAGAGAACTGGTGGAGGCAAGAACACTTCACGCAATTTCCCCAGAAATTGCACTTTGTCTAGTTGTATCTAATAGAAACACTTTTTGAATAGGCAAATGAATCATTTAACGATGCAGATCTGCACGTTTGTTAGGGCGAGCGCTGCACGCCCATCTAGCAGCACTTCACTTACCTCCATGGCTGCATTCAGCCGTCATCCATTTTGCAGCACTTCCCTCATGGCTGTTCCCAGCTGTCTCCTTTCCCCCCATGCTTCCTTCTCGCATGCTCAGGTGTGCACACGTCTCCGTCCACTAGAGGGCGAGCGCACTGGATTCCTGAGATTTAAAGGGCCTGTACAGCACTGATTGGTGCCTGGTCATCCAAGCCTGCATCCTCTTCCCCTATTTAAAGAGGCACTTCCTTTCCATTGCTTGTTGAAAGTCAGACATTCTTGGATTGCTCACCCGTGTACCGACCTCTGCCTGTCCCCGACTCTGAACCTTTTCTGCCTGCCCCGACCTCTGCCTGTACTTACTACGCCTTTTGCCTGCCACTTGTGTACCTCGCTGAACCTCGGCTGACTGTGGGACTGGGCCGCTGTTGGGGGGTAGCGACCTGGGGGTCACTCGCCGCACAAGACCAACCTGCCTTGCGGTGGGCTCTGGTGAATACCGGTGGCCCCTTAAGATTCCGCTCCCCTGACACGGTACCCGCCATCGGTGCCACAGTTAAAGCGGATCCACACCCGAGTCCGCTCCACCCGCTCCGTGACAACGTTACACCTCAAAGAGGGACAAAATGGAACAAAGAGGAACAGGGGGACATGAACCCAAAAGAGGGACAGTCCCTCCAAATCAGGGACACTTGGGAGGTATGCAATCAGAGCACTCGGCTCCATTCAGCTATTTTGGCTAAGGGACAAATGGAGCAGAATGCAACTGAATAAAGAAGATTGCGGCAACAGCCGCATCCTCACCAGCCTCCAGCAGGGGGAGTGTCTCTAACTGGGTACAGCACAGTGCGGCTGTTGGATTGGGGATCAGGTAAGTTTTACTGGGGATTTGGGGGGTAGTTAACACAGCGGGGCATCCCAAATTGGGATGCCTGGGGGATAGGGAATCAGACGGCCCTGAAGTCTTATGGAATCCAGGACTGTTAGAGATTGGTGCTGGTCCAGTTCAAGCGGACCAAAACCCACGGAACTTGTGAAATACATTTGGCCAAAGCCCGTGCCGATATTCCCTTCTTAGGGTGTAGAACTAGAAATGGATATTTTCAATTTTAGAATCGTCCTGAATCACAGTTTTTTTTTTTTTTGCTATCCCTCTCTGTAATATGGCAGGTGATCAGTCATTACATAGGTGCGGCGATGACATCATTGCCAGAACAGAACAGAGGCAATGAATGGAGGAGGCGGAGCTTTACAGCTAAAACAAGGACCATTATCTGGGATTAGAGTGAAGCACTAAAAATTGACAAAAGTTGCTCCTCATGGGGTGAGCAATTCAGGGGATGCTAGTTACAAATTTGGGTTTTGGTCCGCTTTCCCCTGGGGCACTCCAATCGGAGACGGCCCTGAACCTAGAGCGCAGGCGCTATACACTGAGCCGCCTGTAATGGCGCTGTTAGAGTCGCTCACCAGATTTGCTTTCCTTAATGTGGTTTTGCGTACAGCGCCCGGCGTTCACCAGTCTGGTGCTCAATGCTAGAGCGCCCAGCTTTAGAACGCCGACGCTGTGTGTGTCTAGTGTTTTGTTAAACATGGTGTGAAGCGCCGAGTGCCGGACGCACTGAGCTGGCGCTACCTCTGGCTCCCTGCAGCGTTGTCCTGTTGTTAGATGTAGGCCCTTATTTAACAAGGGATAGCGCCAGGTAGCGAATGGTGAGCGAACGGTAATGACGCTCACCGCCATGAGTACGCCGGCTCCCCTCCGCAATCACACATTTATCAAGCCGATCCTGCTTAGCGACTGACAGAGCGCCAGATAGCGAATCATTCATCATTATTCCAGCCTCACCCCACAGCGCCAGCGAGCGACCTTGAACAGCAACAGGTATGACCTCTCGCTACCTGGCGCGCTCCAATGCATTTCAATGGAGCAATCTTTAAATATTCATAATTAATTGCTATTAATGTTTTTTTTTTTTTAAATGTCAAAAATTCTGTGACCACTTCTGCAATGTTAAATATTTTTTTTAAGGTTTAAAAAAAAAAAAAAAAATTTGTGCAGAATTGATATTACAGGTCTGATATTAATGTATTCATATTACAAAATGTTTTGAAAAACATGTTTTTTTTTTCTTAAAAAAATATGGTTGTTTGGGGGTTAAAAAACTACTTTTAACCCATCGCTGCCAGCGCTCTGGGGTTTAAACATGCATTTCACAGCGCGAGAATTTTTTGAGCGTGATTTGTTAATGAATATGGTGGGAGCCGTTCGCTATGGCCATTCGCTGTCATGCGCTCCCATACAGCGCGGAACCTGTCAAACAGCAACTCCTAACCCCGTATTCAACATTACCGCACACCGACTGAGTCGCTGTCAACAGCCGAACAACGGCCAAGCACAGCGGATACTAGCGTGCGCTGTGAAAATAACGCTACTGTCACTCATCTGTCGCTACCTGGCGCTATTAATGAATCGGTCTCCCCGCGTAGTCTTGGGCGTTTTCACCTCGGGACACCACGTTCTCCATTGGCTCTGCAGTGAGAAGCTTCTACAGCGCCCACCGGACATCAAATCCATCAATGTCGGCCAGGATACTACAGCGACCGCTACGCTAGGGTACAGCGCCCGACACCCACTTACAGAGGCTCACCTGGCAATACGTGGCGCTAGTAGTGAATCAGCCTCATAGTAACTCAGTGAAAACCTGATGAAAAACCAGTGTCCAGCTCTGCAGTAGCATATTGCACAATCATGATAAAATGTGGCACCAGCCTCGGTAAAGTTTCCACCCAGTAAGCAGCATCAGCTAACATATACATATTAACAAACAGAAGATATATATATATATATATATATATATATGTGGATTTCTTTTCTTTGTGTATTTTTTGCTGTAACTAGATGTGGAAGAAGAAATACTATGGGCTTTATTCATGGGATAGCGACAGGTAGCGCCTTGTAAGAGACAGGTAGCGCCAGGTGAACGCTCAAGCGAACGGCTCAGCGTATAGGGCTGGCGCTCAAGCTTCCAGAGCGCCAGGTATTACCTGTCGCTACCTGTCGCTCTCCCATACATTTCAATGGACGTTACCTTTCTTCTCTTTAAACAGGGTTTTCTTTTATTTTCTTTTATTTTTTTAACAAATCGTTGTGTGACCTCTCCTGGGATAGAAAAAGTCATTTTTGAAAAATGTATTGATTTTTTATATTTTTATGCAGATTTGTCAGATTACATTAGTGAGGTAAGTGGGGAGGACAGCGGGCTCAGAGTACTATTTGTTTAATTAACGATTGTTATTATGGTGATGTTTAATGGCGACGTTTATTGGATAAATCACTGGATATAGGAGCGCATCATAGGTCTGTACCTAGGCACTGTCGGCACTTGACACTTTATTATAATTGCACATTGCTAATTTGCACATTTTTACTCATCTAATCTGCACATCGTTATTAATCTATTAAAGTTATCATTATCTTTTCTATTGGCACAAGTATAGTATTTCCTTTTTTAATCATTAAATTATTTTATGCACTTGCACTAAGCACTTTATCCTACAAGCGCCAGCCGATATATATTCATAAGTAATTAGTTCGGTGCAATGATGATTATTGATACCTAAATTGGTTAGCCCTGGAGCTCCTCCCCACTTGGTTTTTAATATATGGTTTTATAGTGTTGTGTATATAATGTTGTGGGGCAGGCTGATTCATCACTAACGCCAGGTAGCGACAGATGAGCATCTGTAGCAGGCATTTTCAGAGCGCCCGCTAGTAGTCGCAGTGCTGTTCAGTAATGTTGAATACATTGTGAGGAGTCGCTATTTGACCAGTACAGCGCTGTATGGGAGCGCATGTTAGCGACTGCTCATAGCGACCGACTCCATATTCAGCAAAAAAACTGCCTCACAAATCTCTGGCGCTGAAAAATATTTGTTTGAAGCCCAGAGCGCAGGAGGCTGTGTGTTTAAAGTCTGTTTTTCAGCATCTATCCACTAGTAACAAAGTGAAAACATATGGAATTACATTGTGACATCATTGTAACATGAACACTTTAATGGCAGACCTGTAATGTCATTTCTGAGGAAATATATAAAAAATGAAAAAATTATGAAAAAACTGCTTTTCCAATGCCAGAAGAGGTCACAGAATTATTTGTGATTTTTTGGAAAAAAACAAATAAAAACCCGTTTAAAGAGAATAAAAGGTTCGTCCACTGAAATGTATGGGAGAGCGACAGGTAGCGAGAGGTCATACCTGGCGCTGTGCAAGGCTGAACGCTGGCGCTGTTCGCTGAGGCTGTGAAAATGATGAATCAGACGCTACATGGCGCTATCCCAGTCGCTAAACAGATTCTGCTTGATAAATGTGTAATTGCGTGCCGTGTCCGGCGTTGACCAGTCGCTATCTGTCGCTACCTCTCATTAACCAGGCGCTACCTCCCGCTATCCCTTCTTAAATAAGGGCCTATGTCGATTTGTGTATGTACAAATCTGTAATAAATTGAATTCATTGGATTTAAGTGTGCGCCATTGGTGTGGATATAGTAGTGGGTTAGCCCTGGAATCCCACTGGTTATAAGAGTTTAAACGTTACAGAGGGAGCCGCGGGAAGAGAAGGGTTTTGCGGCGGCCAGGGAGGTTTCACACATTGTGGCATCCCGATCTGGGATGCCCCGGGAGGGAGGTCCTAGTTTTTGAATATTTCTGGGATTAAATTTATATCATTTATCATATATAAATATATACAAGCAAAGCAAATCTTACGGCCTCGGTGTGAATCGGGTGCGCGGCGAAGAGAAGCCCGGCGGCCAGCGCCAGCTTGCGCTCCGGAAACACGGCCACGCTGCACACGTAGCACAGCAGCGAGCTGACCAGGCAATGCAGCAGAACGTTCACCAGGTGGAAGTAGAACGGCTCCAAACCCCACACGAAAACATTCATCCTGCGCAAGGAGAAACAGATCAGAACGTAAGTGTACTGCACCACAGACCATGGTGGCGATACAAAAAAAAGTACAGGAGTGCTGGAGATACTTTGGCTTAGTTAGGACCTGTGACCCTCTTGTATGATGAAGTGGGTGATGCGCCCACGGAACGCGTGGCTCCTGGTGCAGTAGGCGGTGGGAAAATGGGAGACTTCACACATGTTATTTTCATGGTACCTCGGCTTTATTTCTGGTGATGTTTTTTGTGATAGATTTGTGATTTAATTTCTGAATTGGTATTGTGATATACATCAGTGGTATTGTGATATACATCAGTGGTATTGTGATATACATCAGTGGTATTGTGATATACATCAGTGGTATTGTGATATACATCAGTGGTATTGTGATATACATCAGTGGTATTGTGATATACATCAGTGGTTCCCCTTTGGGATGCCTAATAATATATACAGGTGATTAAATTTTCCTATTATTCTTTAATTGGTGAATAGAGTAGATTGATATGTTTATATTTTTATGAGTTGTTATGGTTGGGAATATTAATTCTTAATTGATTGTTTGACTAGTAGCACTTGCACTTTATAAATATATAGATTTTATAGTGATCCGGATCATAGGCAGGATTTGCACATGTTTAGTACTTTATAAATATCTAGATTTTATAGTGATCCGGATCATAGGCAGGATTTGCACATGTTTAGTACTTTATAAATATATAGATTTTATAGTGATCCGGATCATAGGCGGGATTTGCACATGTTTAGTACTTTATAAATATATAGATTTTATAGTGATCCGGATCATAGGCAGGATTTGCACATGTTAAGTACTTTATAAATAAATAGATTTTATAGTGATCCGGATCATAGGCAGGATTTGCACATGTTTAGCTCTTTATAAATAAATAGATTTTATAGTGATCCGGATCATAGGCAGGATTTGCACATGTTTAGTACTTTATAAATATATAGATTTTATAGTGATCCGGATCATAGGCAGGATTTGCACATGTTTAGTACTTTATAAATATATAGATTTTATAGTGATCCGGATCATAGGCAGGATTTGCACATGTTTAGCACTTTATAAATATATAGATTTTATAGTGATCCGGATCATAGGTAGGATCTGCACATGCTCAGTTGCACTGTTGGAACACTATGTTGAATAATTTTAGCACATATATATTTAGGCATTTGATATCATTAGTGTGGTGAGACTCTCCCCATCGCCTACACACCTTCATGTTGGTTTATCCTGTGTGTTATTGTCCCATTTATGTGTTTTTTAAGGGATTTTAATATGTTGAGTGTATTGTATGTAGTGATTATAAATATGTCATTATTAAAAATGTATTTTTTGATCACTTTATGAGTTTAGAGTTGCCTCTCTAAATGCCCTTTTTTTGTTCCTGGTTTGAGCTTTTTTTGCAGCTTTGGGAGCGGCACCTACAGATTAAATAGGGTCTAGTGCAAGTCCCCATTTTTTCCTTCCTGTGACCTTCTTGTAGGCCGTGGGCAGGGGCAGAATGTCTACAAGGAGCACAGGAAGACGTCCCCTCATTGAGGGAGGGATAGGAGATACCGATACCTACCAACTTTTCAGCGTGGGAAAGAGGGATATTTGTTAAATTAGGCCACACCCCCTCATTGATCAATGGATGAAGCCACGCCCCCTCATTGATTGCTGTATGGGAGATAGGATGTAACAGTTGCAACAATAGAAACACTTTGAATAGGCAAATGAATAATTTGTTGATGCAGATCTGCATGTTACACCTCAAAGAGGGACAAATGAGAACAATGAGGGACATGGCCTCAAAAGAGGGACAGTCCCTCCAAATCAGGGACACTTGGGAGGTATGGGAGATACATTGTAACAGTTACAACAATAGAAACACTTTGAATAGGCAAACAAATCAATTTTTGATGCAGATCTGCATGTTACACCTCAAAGAGGGACAATATGTAAATGAAACCACACCCCCTCATTAAGGGATGTTGAAGCCACGCCCCCTCATTGAGGGATGGATAAGGAGATACATTGTAACAGTTACAACAAAAGAAACACTTTGAATAGACAAATGAATCATTTATTGCTGCAGATCTGCATGTTACACCTCAAAGAGGGACAAATGAGAACAACCAGAGACAGGGGGACATGGACTCAATGGAGGGACAGTCCCTTTAAATCAGTGAAACTTGGGAGGTATGGGAGATACATTGTAACAGTAACAACAATAGAAACACTTTGAATAGGCAAATCAATGATTTATTGCTGCAGATCTGCATGTTACACCTCAAAGAGGGACAAATGAGAACGAGGTACAGGGGGACATGGACTCAAAAAAGGGACAGTCCCTCCAAACCAGGGACAGTTGGGAGTTATGGGAGATACATTGTAACAGTAACACCTATAGAAACACTATGAATAGGCAAATTAATCATGTATTGATGCGGATCTGCATGTTATACCTCAAAGAGGGACAATATGTAAATGAAGCTGCACCCCACGTTGAGGGATGGATGAAGCCACGCCCCCTCGTTGATTGATGGATAGGAGATAAGATGTAACAGTTACAACAGTAGAAACACTTTGAATAGGCAAATGAATCATTTATTGCGGCAAATCTGCATGTTACACCTTAAAGAGGGACACATGAGAACCACGAGGGGCAGGGGTCATGGACTCAAAAGAGGGACAGTCTCTCCAAATCAGGGACACTTGGAAGGTATGGTTGATTTTCGATCCTGCCGGCTGTCATGCTGCTCCTCCCCTGCTCATAAAGGTGCAAGTAGCAAGCTCAGGAGTCCTCTGCATTCCGTCAGTAAGTCCAGGGTCAGTAAGCAAAGAACCCCGGAGGAGCTGCATGACAGCCAGGGAAGCAGCATGTTTCAGTAGGGACCACCCCATGACGGGGCCCCTTTTATGTGGGGCGGAGGTGCGAGGGGAAAGGCCAGCCACAGAAGAAAGGCCTCTGTGTTCCAGCAGATCTTTCAAACATCTGAAACCATTTTACTCGCAGGGGGCGTGGCCCTAAAAATGTGCGCTTTTGTTTATAGACGCCCCGGGGCGGCCGCGCATTTTTGGAATATCTCCACCATCCATCCGTCTCTGGCCGCTCACAGCCACCAGAAAGGAAAACATTTACTTAATCTGGACCCTCACCCTGAATAAGAGTCTATCTTATATGTTTCCCAACCTGTACATACAGATTGCCCACATTAATCCGGACCCTCACCCTGAATAAGAGCCTATCTTGTATGTTTCCCCCCCTGTACATACAGATTGCTCACATTAATCCAGACCTTCACCCTGAATAAGAGCCTATCTTATATGTTTCCCACACCCTGTACATACAGATTGCTCACATTAATCCGGACCTTCACCCTGAATAAGAGTCTATCTTATATGTTTCCCACACCCTGTACATACAGATTGCTCACATTAATCCGGACCTTCACCATGAATAAGAGCCTATCTTATATGTTTCCCACACCCTGTACATACAGATTGCCCACATTAATCCAGACCTTCACCCTGAATAAGAGCCTATCTAATATGTTTCCCCCACCCTGTACATACAGATTGCTCACATTAATCCGGACCTTCACCCTGAATAAGAGCCTATCTTATATGTTTCCCCCCTGTACATACAGATTGCCCACATTAATCTGGACCCTCACCCTGAATAAGAGCCTATCTAATATGTTTCCCCCACCATGTACATACAGATTGCTCACATTAATCCGGACCTTCACCCTGAATAAGAGCCTATCTTATATGTTTCCCACACCCTGTACATACAGATTGCCCACATTAAAAATCATCCTGCCTGCATCTTCTGCATGTTATGAGCCTTTAAACATCCCTATGGCGGCTCATGGAGCATCAGGCAGCCTGCAAACAGGAAGAGTCTTCTGACTGTGCTGCTCTGCATTCTGGGATTGCTGACCTTTTCCTGACCCCAGCTCTGATCTGTCTGTGCAAAGCACAGCTATAGCCCCGCCCTCCTCTCCTCAGTAAGTGTGATGCTTCTGAGTCAAGATGGCGGCACCCGTATCCTAAAGTCCTGAACAGAGTTGCAGCCCTAAGACTAAAAACTTAAAATATATTAATTTTAGATGCTGGGGAATCGTTTTTTAGGGGTTTGGGCTTTTCAATAAATCATGGTGAAGGTCCGATTTAAATGCTGAATTGATGCTTTATTTCTGCTGATTCATATGGCCGATGTTTATTGGATAAGTCACTGTATATAGGAGCACAGCACAGGTTCATCTATATTCAATTGCACTGTTAGCACTTGTCACTATATATTATTAGATTTGCACACTTTACTGTTCTATTAAATTGAGTTTTCTTCTTTTTTGATTGACACAAATAGTGCGTCCACTTTCACAGGCCCTTATTCATGAAGGGATAGCGTCAGGTAGCGGCTGGTTAATGAGAGGTAGCGACAGGTAGCGACTGGTGAACGCCGGACACGGCACACAATTACACATTTATCAAGCAGAATCTGTTTAGCGACTGGGATAGCGCCATGTAGAGTCTGATTCATCATTCTCCCAGCCACAGCGAACAGCGCCGGCGTTCAGCCTTGCACAGCGCCAGGTATGACCTCTCGCTACCTGTCGCTCTCCCATACATTTCAATGGACGATCCTTTTCTTCTCTTTAAACTGTGTTTTTGTTTTTTGTCTTTTTTAAATCACAAATAATTCTGTGACCTCTCCTGGCATTGAATAAGCAGTTTTTTTCACATTTTTTTTATTTTTTATATATTTCTTCAGAAATGACATTACAGCTCTGCCATTAAAGTGTTCATGTTACAATGTTGCTACAATGTAATTCCATATGTTTTCGCTTTGTTACTAGTGGATAGATGCTGGAAAACAGACTTTAAACACACCGCCTCCTGCGCTCTGGGCTTCAGAGAAGCATTTTTCAGCGCCAGAGATTTGTGAGGCTGTTTTTTTGCTGTATATGGTGTGAGTCGGTCGCTATGAGCGGTCGCTAACATGCGCTCCCATACAGCGCTGTACTGGTCAAATAGCGACTCCTCACAATGTATTCAACATTACTGCACAGCGACTGAGTCGCTATGAAGTAGCGACCCACGGCCGAGCACAGTGACTACTAGCGGGCGCTCTGAAAATGCCTGCTACAGACGCTCATCTGTCGCTACCTGGCGTTAGTGATGAATCAGCCTGCCCGTTGACTATTAAATGATGATCGCACATGCACTAGCACTTTATCCTTCAAGCATCTGCCGATATATATGATCATGAATTATTATCTTTGGTGCAAATATGATTAATGATATCAAATTCAGTTAGCCCTGGAGTTCCTCCCCACTTGGGTTTTATATATGTTTTTTTAAAAGTGTGATGTATGTATATTGTGTGTGTATATGTTGATTTGTGTAGTATGTACATTTCTCCAATAAATTGAATTAATTTGATTTGGAGGCTGATTTATTAATAGCGCCAGGTAGCGACAGTTGAGCGACTGTAGCGGTATTTTCACAGCGCCCGCTAGTAGTCGCTGTGCTTGGCCGTTGTTCGGTATTTGATAGCGACTCAGTCGGTGTGCAGTAATGTTGAATACAAGGTGATGAGTCGCTATTTGACAGGTTCCGCGCTGTATGGGAGCGCATGATAGCGAATGGCCATAGCGACCGGCTCCCACCATATTCATTAACAAATCACGCTCAAAAAATTCTCGCGCTGTGAAATGCATGTTTAAACCCCAGAGCGCTGGCGGCGATGGGTTAAAAGTAGTTTTTTAACCCTTAAACAACCATATTTTGGGAAACCAAAAAAAACAAGTTTTTATAAACATTTTGGAATATGAATACAATAATATCAGACCTGTAATATCAATTCTGCACAAATTTTTTTTTTTCTTACCTTAAAAAAAAATATCTAACATGGTAGAAAAAAAAAAAAATATTAACAATTTATTATTAATATTTAAAGATTGTTCCATTGAAATGCATTGGAGCGCGCCAGGTAGCGAGAGGTCATACCTGGCGCTGTTCAAGGTCGGACGCTGGCGCTGTGGGGTGAGGCTGGAATAATGATGAATGAGTCGCTATCTGGCGCTAGCTCAGTCGCTAAGCAGGATCGGCTTGATAAATGTGTGATTGCGGAGGGGAGCCGGCGTTCTCGTGGCGGTGACCGACATTACCGTTCGCTCACCAGTCGCTACCTGGCGCTATCCCTTGTTAAATAAGGGCCTTAGTGTTGTGAGGCCACTTGTGTGGATGGTGGAGTGGGTTAGCCCTGGAAATCCCCCTGTAAACAAGGGTTTACACGTCTAAAGGGACAACGGGGGTCCCCCTCCCTATTGCCGAGCTCTGCAAAGTATCATTAATATGCACAGCATACTGATTGCACGAGAGTCTGCACATGCGCCGTGGGATTGAGCAAAGGGGAGTTATTATGGATGATCTGGGGGGTTTCACTTAGCAAGGCATCGCAAATCAAGATGCCCCCGGTGCCAGGACCAAAAATCGGGATAGTGAAAATCTTGGGTTTTGTTCCGCTTTAAAGCCCCGCTCTGGGGCTTAATTTTAGATACAGTGCGAAGGGGTTAGAACCACTTTAAAGTGAACCAAAACCCATGATTTTGACTATCCTGGGTTTTTATCCTTGCCCCACTGTGTGACCCCCAGGTCGCCTGAATGAACTCACCTCTTCCCTAGTCCTACAGCGCATAAGACAAGCTCCTGGACAAAGGGGCTCGAGCGGATCCAAGCATGCTGATTGGACAGGAGGCCGCGGCACGCGCCCTGCTAAAGGGATAGCGGGGGAATGTGGCCGCTGCTTGCACATACGCCGTTGGACCAGGATCGAAGAGGAGTTTATGGGTCGTTTATGGGCGACCTGGGGGAGGGTTTCACACAGCGGGGCATCCCTGGTCCAACAGCACATGCACTGGCTCTCGTTTAATTAGTGCCATATGCTGCACATATTAAATTGGACCAAAACCCATGGCCCTGGAATCTATAAGATTCCAGGGATGATTGATTTCTTCCCCCCGGGGGCATTCAAAATCAGGATGCCCCGCTGTGTAAAACCCCCCAGGTCACCCGAAAGTCACCTTCTTTCTCGGTCCAACGGAACATGCGCAAGCAGCGGCCGCATCCCCGCTATCCCTCTAGCAGGACGCGTACTTGCTCCAGACACTTGTGAATGGCCGGCGCGGGCACACTCCCTGTTAGAGGGTAGCAGCGGATGCGGCCACCGGGCCTCTAAGAGAGCGGATTCGGCAGCCGCGTCAGCAGCTGGCGCTGGATTGGGCAGCGCTAGCTTGAGTGGCGCCAAGCATTCCTTCCGATCGTGGCCACATCCTCTGCTTTACTGACCATGCATGGCTGTCTTATGCCCACCGGTGGCGCTGCAGACAGCGCGCTTACTGGAGGTTAGTTTAATGAGCCCTAAGTTTACTGTGGCAGAAACGTCCTAATGGTGATCCGAGCAATCAGCCCATATGTTATAGACTGGCCAATGAGCCCATGTTCCAATCCCGAGCAATCAGCCCATATGTTATAGAGTGGCCAATGAGCCCATGTTCCAATCCCGAGCAATCAGCCCATATGTTATAGAGTGGCCAATGAGCCCATGTTCCAACCTCGTCTTTCTCTGCCCTATATAGGTTTCCCCATGCTCACTCTCTCACTGCCCGTGATAGTGTGCTGCTGGTGTTTAAAGTGGACCTCCGGCTGGGTGCACCCACTGCCAGCCATTCTGATATTCTGGGCAGGGTGCGCACAGTGGATGGGCTGGGCATCCTGGAGGGGCCCACACCATGTTCCTTGTTCTTTCCAGGCACTCAATAGGTGTGATGCAGGGTATGTTACTATCCCCCTTTAGAGATGAAGGTCCCAAAAGGCTTTTGAGTCTAGAAGCCCACCAGGGAATCCCCTCACTCCCCTGTAGCCCAGTCTGAGCTCACCTCAAATATTAAACACGGGCAGATGGAATGTGATCTATTGGTTTTGGTCCTGGAAGAGGTGGGTGAGGTTGCTGGGGGGGCTGAGAGGAAACCTGTCCTGTCTGGCTAAGCAAGTTAAAGCTGGCTGTGGGTCTGCTTTAAAGCGGAGCAAGGCCTGGGATATTTAAAATTTTGCCCCCAGGGGCATCCAGATTTGGGATGCCTCTCTGAGTGAAACCTTCTTTAAAAATGTATTTTTCCTCGGTCTAACAGCGCATGCACGGGCTCTTGTCCAATCAGCACTGTATGCCGCACATATTAAAGTGGACCAAACCCCACAGTCTGACAGCCCTGGAATCTTTAAGATTCCAGGGATGCTTGATTCCCTTCGCCCAGGGCATCCAAAATCGGGATCCCCCACTGTGTGAAACTCTATGTTCACCTTCGTTCCTGGTCCAACGGCCAGGAACCAAAACTCAGGATTTTGACTATCCTGGGTTTTGGTCCTCTCCCTGGTGCACCCCGATCAGGGATGCCCCGCTGTGTGAAACCCCCCAGGTTACCTGAACAAGCTCACCTCCTCCCGGTCCTACAACGCATGCGCGGCCGCTCGTCCAATCAACGCGTTCGGATCAGCTCGAGCCCCTTTGTCTAGGAGCTCGCCTAATACGAGCGGATCTGAGCGTGCTGGCGGCTCCATCCCCCGCTTCCCTTTCACAGGGAGCCTGTCCGCGCCGGCCATTCACAAATGCCTGGTGCTGGCACATGCCCTGCTAGAGGGATAGTGGGGAAGTGGCCACTGCTCATGCATGCGCCGTCAGACTGGGAAGGAAGATGAGTTTATGGGCGGTCTGGGGGGTTTCATACAGTGGGGCATCCCGATTCTGGATGCCCCGGGGGGGAGGGAATCAATTGGCCAGGGAATCTTATAGATTCCTGGGCCGATCTCTGTGGGTTTTGGTCCACTTTAATCTCATCTCTGTTATTGCTCTTTGTTGCCGACTCTGATTGTTTGACCCCTCTGTGACCGCTCCGTGATCACCTGTGTATGACCCCGGCTTACCCGACATGGCCCAGTCTTGCCCCAGGTTCACCCGCCTTCCCCCCTTGTAAGTTCACACTCCTAGTGCTAATAAGTCCTGGGGACAACCGTGTACGGTGAGGCGTATAAAGCGTCCCGGAGAATGGGGACTTGACTATAGGTGAAGCTAGCAGTGGAGATTGGGGGTTGTGGACTCACCTAGATGGCAGGTGGCCCTCAGGGCTTGGCAGACGAGTTAAGGACTGGGCAACATCACCTAGCTTGGGAGATACAAGAGATTTCCTAGGGCGAGCTTCAACAAAACACCACCTTAAAGTCGAGTAGATGCCCAAGTGATAGCAACCTTCAAACTGTCCATCAGTTCTGATTGGTTGGGAATATCAATCAGCAGAATGTGGTATGTGGTTTAGACCCCCCCACGTCTGCCATGTTGGTGGACGGCCAAACACTTGGTGTTGAACCTGTTTGTGCAACCTTTATGGTTTAGGACCTATATATTAAAGGGCTTCTGAGAAGATGAAGCGGTAACCCTCATACCTACCTGAAGCTCAACACACACAGGGGTTGGTAAGAAACACTTGGTATTGAACCTGTTTGTACAACCTTTAGGTCCATCAATGGTTTAGAAGGACCTTCCTAGAAGATGAAGCTGCAACCCTCCTACCTACCTGAATCTCAATACACACAGGGGTCGGTAAGAAACGCTTGGTATTGAACCTGTTTGTACAACCTTTAGGTCCTTCAATGGTTTAGGAGGACCTTCCTAGAAGATGAAGCTGTGACCCTCTTACCTACCTGAAGCTCAATACACACAGGGGTCGGTAAGACTTATGGCTTGTGTTGTCCTTCATGGCTTTTCCCCAGAAGTCGTTCGTGAAGACGCTGCTCAGGTTGGTCTCCCCTCGGCTATCGGGGTTGTTGAGAATGGCCCAGACGTCATCATGGACGAACTCCCCAGACAGAGATCCGGCGAAGCAGAGACCGGCCACCAGGGCGGGAAGGGCAAATGTCCACCTGCCGAGGTCACCACTAGCCCAGGAGCTTCTCCAGGGGCCTGCTTTATCATGGTCATCTTGAGACCTTCCCTCAACTCCGTTGGAGTCATTTCTTGGGAGCTCCTTGGGGGCACCTATCCCGCCACCATTTATGTGGCCTTTCTGGGTGTTTGGGGTGCACTGTCCATTCCGGGTGCTCTGCTCTTTGGGTTTTCCTTTGTGATGAGGTGCCTGTCCGAGACCGTTCCGGTATTTGGTGTTAGCCATGCTTGTCTTCCCCCCATCATCAGGGGTATCCGGCATCACCCGCCCTGCACTTCTCATGCTCTCCAGGGCGGACTAATGCCCTTACATCTCGTAGGGAAGGTGTCTACGAGTATCCTGTATGTCTACTGCTCCACCACAAGGGGACCCTCCAACCGTCTGCTTGTATGTGGGGTCAGCTGGTTCTTCTCCATGGTGTCCATCCAACCCTGCAGCAGGATGAGAGTGACCTGCAAAAGAGGAGAAGGGGGGAGGTCTCGTTAGCCAAACAGTAGCCATGGCTGTGCTTCTAAACCGGACCAACGGCCTGGCATAGTTAGAAAAGAAAGGTAGCGGCCATCTTGGAGCTTCCTCTCCCAACTGATATAATTGACAATACACAGTAACAGGAAGCCCAGCAGCACTTCCTGTTTGCAGGCGGCCTGCAGATCCATGAGCCGCCATCTTGTTTTTAAAATTGTCCCCAGGTAAATTAATTGTTATGTGCAGCAATCTAAATTGCCCTGGGGAGGGATGCATATGAGCGCTGTTTGTTGTGTTGGTCTGGTTTAAAGTGGACTGAAACCCTGCTATAGATTCCTCGGCTGATCCATCCCCTCCCCGCGGGGCATCCAAAATCGGGTTGCCCCGCTGTGTGAAAGCTCCCAGGTCGCTGGCTACACTTCCCTGAATTCCGGTTCAACGGCACATGTGTGGGCCGCAGCCGCATCCCGCTATTCCTCTAGCAGGACACGTACCCGTGCCGGCCATTTCTGAATGGCGGGCGTGCTTCCTGTTAGAGGGAAGTGTGAGATGCGGCCGCCAGCGTGCTCGGTGCCGCTGAGCTAAGACGCCGCTAATACATGCATAGCTCAGCGGCTCCAAGCGCGCTGATTGGAAGAGCGGCTGCGCATGCACCGTAGGACCGTGGTGAGGTTTATTCTGGGGGGTTCCACATAGCGGGGCATCCCTGACTGGGGGAGTGGACCAAAACCAAGGATGGTCAAAAACCTGGGTTTTGGTCCACTTTAAAGAGGACCAAAACCAAAGACTTTGACTATCTTGGGTTTTAGTGCTTTCCCCAGCGGCACTCCGATCGGGGGCGCCCCGCTATGTAAATCCCCCCCGGATTGCCCGAACCACAGCTCACCTCTAAGAGCAGCGTCTCTGAGGGCCGCATCCCCCGCTTCCCTCTAACAGGGAGCATGCCAGCGCTAGCCATTTGTGAATGCGCGTTACGCTCACTTTTAGAGGGAGGCGGGGGATGCGGCCATCAGACGCATCCTGGGACCGGGAAGAGGTGAGCTGGGGGGTTTCACACAGCAGGGAACCCACGATCGGGGTCCAGGTAAAGCGGACTGACTGTTGGTCCAGGTAAAGTGGACCAAAACCCAGGATTTTGAGACAGAGAGGCAAGGAAAACAGAGGCAAACCTACCAACTTTTCAGGGTGGGAAAGAGGGACATTGTTAAATTAGGCCACGCCCCCTCATGGATTGATGGATAGGAGATAGCATGTAACATTATGAACAATTTAAACATTTTAAATAGGTGAATGAATCATTTATTGATGCAGATCTGCTGGTTAAAGCGGACCAAAACCCAGGATTTTGACTATTGGGGGTTTTGGTCCTTTCCCTTTGGGCACTCCGATCGGTTCCTCTGCTTCCCTCTAGCAGTGCACGTGCCGGCGGTAATTTGTGAATGGCTGGCGCGGGCACGCTCCCTGTTAGAGGGAGGCGGAGGATGCGTCCATCAGAGCCGCTGCTCTTAGACGCACCGTGGGACCGGGAAGAGGTGAATTGGGCTCGGCGTCCTGGGGGGGGATTCACACAGCGGGTGCCCTCGGGGAAAGGACCAAAACCAAGCATAGGCCCTTATTTAAGAAGGGATAGCGTCAGGTAGCGGCTGGTTAATGAGAGGTAGCGACTGGTGAACGCCGGACACGGCACGCAATTACACATTTATCAAGCAGAATCTGTTTAGCGACTGGGATAACGCCATGTAGCGTCTGATTCATCATTTTCACTGCCTCAGCAAACAGCGCCGGCGTTCAGCCTTGCACAGCGCCAGGTATGACCTCTCGCTACCTGTCGCTCTCCCATACATTTCAATGACGAACCTTTCCTTCTCTTTAAACGGGGAATTTGTATTTTGGGTTTTTTCCAAAAATCACAAATAATTCTGTGACCTTTTCTAGCATTAAAAAAGCAGTTTTTTTCACAATTTTTTCATTTTTTATATATTTCTTCAGAAATGACATTACAGGTCTGCCATTAAAGTGTCATGTTACAATGTTGCTGCAATGTAATTCCATATGTTTTCGCTTTGTTACTAGTGGATAGATGCTGAAAAACAGACTTTAAACACACCGCCTCCTGCGCTCTGGGCTTCACACAAGTATTTTTCAGCGCCAGAGATTTGTGAGGCTGTTTTTTTGCTGAATATGGTGTGAGGTGGTCGCTATGAGCAGTCGCTAACATGCGCTCCCATACAGCGCTGTACTGGTCAAATAGCGACTCCTCACAATGTATTCATCATTACTGAACAGCGACCCACGGCCGAGCACAGCGACTACTAGCGGGCGCTCTTAAAATGCCTGCTACAGACGCTCATCTGTCGCTACCTGGCGTAAGTGATGAATCAGCCTGCCCGTGAATATCGCCTTCTTATCTAGCATTTGCACTTTAGATTTGATTGATTGCACAGGTTTATGGTCTTGATGAATTATTTGTAGTAATTACCTTTTTATACTTGTATTTTTGGAGTGAGTAATTGAACACTCACTTGAGTAATTAGAAATATATAAATAAATATATATATATATATATATATATATATATATATATATCATTTTTTTTTTTCCCTTGGGCTATTTGTGGAGCTATTTAATACTGATTTCTATTTGTACTTTTTGATACCTTGTGGTCTTCTATAATATGGATTGCTCAATATTTTAGCATCGCAGGATGAATTTTTAACAGTGTCTTTGCGTTGCATGTGTGTTTTTATTTTTGCTATAGTGTAACATTTAATAAAATATTATTATTTTATGGTGTTTGTGGAGTTGTGCCCCTTTCTTATGACCCTTGTCAATTTGGTTTGGCCCAGGATAGTCCATAGTTTGGACTATCCTGGGTTTTGGTCCACTTTAAGTCATTTTTGACTGTTGGTCCAGTTAAAGTGGACCAAAACCCAGGATTTTGAGACAGAGAGATGGGGCATACCTGCCAACTTTTCAGGGTGGCAAAGAGGGACATTTGTTAAATTAGGCCACACCCCCTCATTGATTGGAGATAGCATGTAACATTAAGAACAATATAAACACTCTAGGCTAATAAATCATTTATTGCTGCAGATCTGCATGTTACACCTCAAAGAGGGACGATATGTAAATGAAGCCACACCCCTCATTGAGGGATGAATTAAGCCACGCCCCATCATTGAGGGATGGATGAAGCCACGCCCCCTCATTGAGGGCTAGATAGGAGATAGGGTGTAACAGTTACAACAATAGAAACACTGAATAGATAAATGAATCATTTATTGCTGCAGATCTGCATGTTACACCTCAAAGGGGGGGCAAAGGAGATAAACAAGGGACAGGGGGACATGGCCTCAAAAGAGGGACAATTCCTCCAAATCAGGGACACTTGGGAGGTATGCAGAGGGAATGCAGAAAAGGAAATACTGAAGGTGCAAAAGAAAGGAAATAAGAAAAAAAAAAGGACGTAATATGAAGAGAAGGTGAAAAGAGTGAGGATAGAGGGAAGTGGAAAAGAGAAAGTGGAGTTATCCTATACTTTACATTTTCTCCTCTTGTAATGACAAGAGGAAGATGGAAAGAATGTGGAAATGAGGGTAAGATGGGTGTAATGAGAGAGTGGAGGAGAAAGAGTGGAGTGGAAGAGAAGGAGAGAAAGGAAGAGGAAGTTAAAAAAAAAAAGAGGAATATGTTTAGTAACTAAAAAGAGAGGCAAGACAGGAGATAGGTGACAAAAGAAAGATGGCGGGGAGGGCAGACACAATATAAGCTGTAAACGCTGGGGCCATGATCATGGCTGTCGAGAGGCCCAGTCATCCCATATTATAGTTTATGAGGGGCCCAGACATGTGGAGGCTGATTCACTACAAGCGGCGGTTATTGCCAGATGAGCGTCTGTCTAATGAGAGGTAGCGACTGGTGAACGCCGGACACGGCACGCAATTCAACATTTATCAAGCCGAGCGACTGGGATAGCGCCATGTAGCGTCTGATTCATCATTTTCACAGCTCAGTGAACAGCACCGGCGTTCAGCCTTGCACAGCACCAGGTATGACCTCTCGCTACCTGTCGCTCTCCCATACATTTCAATGGACGAATCTTTTCTTCTCTTTAAATTGGGTATTTTTTTTTTTTAAATCACAATCAAAATTCTGTGACCTCTTCTGGCATTGAATAAGCAGTTTTTTCACTTTTTTTTATTTTTTATATATTTCTTTAGAAATGACATTACAGGTCTGCCATTAAAGTGTTCATGTTACAATGTTGCTACAATGTAATTCCATATGTTTTCGCTTTGTTACTAGTGGATAGATGCTGAAAAACAGACTTTAATCACACCGCCTCCTGCGCTCTGGGCTTCAGAGAAGCATTTTTCAGCGCCAGAGATTTGTGAGGCTGTTTTTTTGCTGAATATGGTGTGAGTTGGTCACTATGAGCAGTCGTTAATCTGCGCTCCCATACAGCGCTGTACTGGTCAAATAGCGACTCCTCACAATGTATTCAACATTAATGAACAGCGACTGAGTCGCTATAAAGTAGCGACCCACGGCCGAGCACAGCGACTACTAGCGGGCGCTCTGAAAATGCCTGCTACAGACGCTCATCTGTCGCTACCTGCCGCTATTAATGAATCAGCCTCTTAATATATATATATATATATATATATATATATATATATATATATTATATATACTACTATAATATATTGTAGCTGCACTTGCACTTTGATATAGGCTTTGCTAATCACATATTTATTTCAGGAATGTATGTGTATTTTGTGGGATTACGTTTGGTTTTTTTATGGGGGGCTAAGAGCCTGGGATTGTATCATTATTATTATTATATGCACTTGCACCTTAATATAGGTTGTACTAATTATATACTCATTTAAGGAATTAGATGTGTATTTTCCGGGATTAGGTTTGGTTCTTAATAGAGGTCGGGCAGGCTGATTCATCATTAGCGCCAGGTAGCGGCAGATGAGCGTCTGTAGCAGGCATTTTCAGAGCGCCCGCTAGTAGTCGCAGTGCTCGGCTGTGGGTCGCTACTTCATAGTGACTCAGTCGCTGTTCAGTAATGGTGAATACATTGTGAGGAGTCGCTATTTGACCAGTACAGCGCTGTATGGGAGCGCATGGTGGCGACTGCTCATAGCGACCGACTCACAACATATTCTGCAAAAAAACAGCCTCACAAATCTCTGGCACTGAGAAATGCTTCTCTGAAGCCCAGAGCGCAGGAGGCTGTGTGATTAAAGTCTGTTTTTCAGCATCTTTCCACTAGTAACAAAGCGAAAACATATGGAATTACATTGTAACAACATTGTAACATGAACACTTTAATGGCAGACCTGTAATGTCATTTCTGAAGAAATATATAAAAAATGAAAAAATTGTGAAAAAAACTGCTTTTTTTAATGCTAGAAAAGGTCACAGAATTATTTGAGATTTTTTTGGAAAAAAACAAAACAAATACCCCGTTGAAAGAGAAGAAAAAAGTTTGTCCTTTGAAATGTATTGGGGAGCGACAGGTAGCGAGAGGTCATACCTGGCGCTATGCAAGGCTGAACGCCGGCGCTGTTCGCTGACGCTGGGATAATGATGAATCGGACGCTACATGGCGTTATCCCAGTCCCTAAACAGATTCTGCTTGATAAATGTGTAATTGCGTGCCGTGTCCGGCGTTCACCAGTCGCTACCTGTCGCTATCTATCATTAACCAGCCACTACCTGACGCTATCCCTTCTTAAATAAGGGCCGAAGTCTCTCATTCCTCATATCAGCTGTCATGTTCTGTACATTACACGTCTCTCTCAGCTGTCAGGCTGACTGTCTCTCAGCTGTCTCTCTTCACAGCAGCTGTCAGGCTGACACTGTATCATCCAATCAGCTGTGCTCTCATAAACTGCTGCAGCTGTCTTAATCTCCACTTTAATCTTCTGCTGTCTCTTCTAATGGCTTCTGATGTTGTTGTGATGCTGTCTGATCGCTCTCTTATTCTAGCTGTCGGCAGTCTCGGCTCCCTCTTACATAATATGCAGTATCTCTGACAGTTCTCTGATCTCTCTCTCTCTGTCATGATGTGCAGTCTCTGCCCTCTTTAGTATTATGGGAAGTATCTATGGCAATGATGTGCAGTCTCTCTATTATGGGAAGTATCTATGGCAATGATGTGCAGTCCCTCTTTAGTATCATATGCAGTCTCTCCTGCATGATGTGCAGTCTCTCTAGCAGTCTCTGCCCTCTTTAGTATCATATGCAGTCTCTCCTGCATGATGTGCAGTCTCTCTAGCAGTTTCTGCCCTCTTTAGAATCATGTGCAGTCTCTATGACATGGTGTGCAGTCTCTCTAGCTGTCTCTGCCCCCTTTAGTATCATAGGCAGTCTCTATGGCAATGATGTGCAGTCTCTGTCCCCTTTAGTATCATAGGCAGTCTCTATGGCAATGATGTGCAGTCTCTCTAGAAGTCTCTACCCCCTTTAGTATCATAGGCAGTCTCTCTAGAAGTCTCTGCCCTCTTTAGTATCATGGGCAGTCTCTATAACATGATGTGCAGTCTCTCTAGGTAGTTTCTTCCCCATTTAGTATCATGGGCAGTCTATATGACAATGATGTGCAGTCTCTCTAGAAGTCTCTGCCCCTTTAGTATCATGGGCAGTCTCTCCGGCATAATGTGCAGTCTCTGCCCCCTTTAGTATCGTAGACAGTCTCTATGGCAATGATGTGCAGTCTCTCCCCTCTTTAGTATCATAGGCAGTCTCTATGTCAATGATGTGCAGTCTCTCTAGCAGTCTCTCCCCTCTTTAGTATCATAGGCAGTCTCTATGTCAATGATGTGCAGTCTCTCTAGCAGTCTCTCCCCTCTTTAGTATCATAGGCAGTCTCTATGTCAATGATGTACAGTCTCTCTAGCAGTCTCTGCCCCCTTTAGTATTATGGGAAGTCTCTATGGCAATGATGCGCAGTCTCTCTAACAGTCTCTCCCCTCTTTAGTATCGTAGGCAGTCTCTATGTCAGTGATGCGCAGTCTCTCTAGCAGTCTCTGCCCCCTTTAGTATTATGGGAAGTCTCTATGGCAATGATGTGCAGTCTCTCTAGCAGTCTCTGCCCCATTTAGTATCATGGGCAGTCTCTGTGACATGAATTGCAGTCTCTCTAGCAGTCTCTGCCCTCTTCTACACATCTCAGCTCTCTCTGGCATGAGCAGCTGTCTCTGACATGGTGCACAGTGTCAGTTTCAGCGTGTGCAGCCTCTTCTCTCTCTGACATGACGTGCAGTGTAACTAGCAGTCTCTCATTCTATGGTACAATCTTTCTAGCAGTCTCTGCCCCCCTAGTATCATGTGCATTCTCTCTAGCAGTCTGTCTCTGACATGTGCGGTCTTTCTAGCAGTCTCTGTCCTCCCTAGCATCATGTGCAGTCTTTCTAGCAGTCCCTGCCCTCCCTAGCATCATGTGCAGTCTCTCTTGCACTCTCTGCCCTCCCTAGCATCATGTGCAGTCTCTCTATCAGTCTCTGTCCTCCCTAGCATCATGTCCAGTCTCTCTAGCAGTCTCTGCCCTCCTTAGTATCATGTGCAGTCTCTCTAGCAGTATCTGCCCTCCTTAGTATCATGTGCAGTCTCTCTAGCAGTCTCTGCCCTCCCTAGCTTCATGTGCAGTCTCTCTAGCAGTCTCTGCCCTCCTTAGTATCATGTGCAGTCTCTCTAGCAGTCTCTGCCCTCCTTAGTATCATGTGCAGTCTCTCTAGCAGTATCTGCCCTCCTTAGTATCATGTGCAGTCTCTCTAGCAGTCTCTGCCCTCCTTAGTATCATGTGCAGTCTTTCTAGCAGTCTCTGCCCTCCTTAGTATCATGTGCAGTCTCTCTAGCAGTCTCTGCCCTCCCTAGCATCATGTGCAGTCTCTCTAGCAGTCTCTGCCCTCCTTAGTATCATGTGCAGTCTCTCTAGCAGTATCTGCCCTCCTTAGTATCATGTGCAGTCTCTCTAGCAGTATCTGCCCTCCTTAGTATCATGTGCAGTCTCTCTAGCAGTCTCTGCCCTCCTTAGTAGCATGTGCAGTCTCTCTAGCAGTCTCTGCCCTCCCTAGCATCATGTGCAGTCTCTCTAGCAGTATCTGCCCTCCCTAGCATCATGTGCAGTCTTTCTAGCAGTCTCTATACTCCCTAGAATCGTGTGCAGTCTTTCTAGCAGTCTCTGCCCTCCCTAGCATTATGTGCAGTCTCTCTTGCAGTCTCTGTCCTCCCTAGCATCATGTGCAGTCTCTCTAGCAGTCTCTGCCCTCCCTAGCATCATGTGTAGTCTCTCTAGCAGTATCTGCCCTCCCTAGCATCATGTGCAGTCTTTCTAGCAGTCCCTGCCCTCCCTAGCATCATGTGCAGTCTCTCTTGCACTCTCTGCCCTCCCTAGCATCATGTGCAGTCTCTCTATCAGTCTCTGCCCTCCCTAGCATCATGTGCGGTCTTTCTACCAGTCTCTGTCCTCCCTAGCATCATGTGCAGTCTTTCTAGCAGTCTCTGCCCTCCTTAGTATCATGTGCAGTCTCTCTAGCAGTCTCTGCCCTCCCTACCATCATGTGCAGTCTCTCTAGCAGTCTCTGCCCTCCTTAGTATCATGTGCAGTCTCTCTAGCAGTATCTGCCCTCCTTAGTATCATGTGCAGTCTCTCTAGCAGTATCTGCCCTCCTTAGTATCATGTGCAGTCTCTCTAGCAGTCTCTGCCCTCCTTAGTAGCATGTGCAGTCTCTCTAGCAGTCTCTGCCCTCCTTAGTATCATGTGCGGTCTTTCTAGCAGTCTCTGCCACCCTAGAATCATGTGCAGTCTTTCTAGCAGTCTCTGCCCTCCCTAGCATCATGTGCAGTCTCTCTAGCAGTATCTGCCCTCCTTAGTACCATGTGCAGTCTCTCTAGCAGTCTCTGCCCTCCCTAGCATCATGTGCAGTCTCTCTAGCAGTCTCTGCCCTCCTTAGTATCATGTGCAGTCTCTCTAGCAGTATCTGCCCTCCTTAGTATCATGTGCAGTCTCTCTAGCAGTATCTGCCCTCCTTAGTATCATGTGCAGTCTCTCTAGCAGTCTCTGCCCTCCTTAGTATCATGTGCAGTCTCTCTAGCAGTATCTGCCCTCCTTAGTATCATGTGCAGTCTCTCTAGCAGTCTCTGCCCTCCTTAGTAGCATGTGCAGTCTCTCTAGCAGTATCTGCCCTCCTTAGTAGCATGTGCAATCTTTCTAGCAGTCTCTGCCCTCCCTAGCATCATGTTGAATCTCTCTAGCAGTCTCTGCCCTCCCTAGTATCATGTGCAGTCTTTCTAGCAGTCTCTGCCCTCCCTAGTATCATGTGTAGTCTCTCTAGCAGCATCTGCCCTTCCTAGTATCACATGCAGACTCTCTAGCAGTCTCTGCCCTCCCTGGCATGATATGCAGTCTCTCTAGCAGTCTGTCTCTGACATGTGCAGTCTTCCTATCATCTTATCTCTGGCATGATGGGCAGTCTAACTAGCAGTCTCTTATATCTATGGCACAATCTTTATAGCAGGCTCTGCCCTCTATGGCAATTTATGCAGTCTATGTCCTGCTTGGTGTCATATGCAGTCTCTTTGACCTGATGTGCAGTCTCTCTAGCAGTCTCTGCCCTCCCTAGTATCATGTGTAGTCTCTCATGCATGTTGTGCAGTCTCTCTAGCAGTCTGTCTCTGATATGTGCTGTCTCTCTAGCAGTCTCTCCATGCCATAGTGTGCAGTCTCTGCAGTGTGTGATGTCGGAGCTGTCTCTCTCTCCCTGGCAATGTGCAGTCTCTGTTGCAGTCTCTCCATGCCATAGTGTGCAGTGTGTGATGTCGGATCTCTCTCTCTCTTCTCTGCTCTTCTCTCTCTCTCTCCCTGGCACAGTGCAGTCTCTCTAGCAGTCTCTCCATTCTATAGTGCAGTCAGCACTCTGGCAGTATGTGATGTCTCTCTCTCTCTCCCTGGCACAGTGCAGTCTCTCCATGCCATAGTGTGCAGTCACTCTGGCAGTGTGTGATGTCGGAGCTGTCTCTCTTCTCTTCTCTTCTCTTCTCTTCTCTCTCTCTCTCTCTCTCTCCCTGACACCGTGCAGTCTCTCCAGCAGTCTCTCCATGCCATACTGTGCAGTCTCTGCAGTGTGTGATGTCTCTCTCTCTCCCTGGCACCGTGCAGTCTCTCTAGCAGTCTCTTTATGCCATAGTGTGCAGTCTCTCTAGCAGTCTATCTCTGGCACAGTGCAGTCTCTGTGGCAGTCTCTCCATGCCATAGTGTGCAGTCTCTGGCAGTGTGTGATGTCGGAGCTGTCTCTCTCTCTCTCTCTCTGGCACTGTGCAGTCTCTGTGGCAGTCTCTCGGCCTCTTTGCCCCCATAAGAGTCTCGGTGATCTCACACCTCTCTCACAGGTGACCCCTCCGCATCAGCACCTCTCTGCCTGTCTCTAGCGTCACAGGTTGCGGTGACAGCCGTCTCTCTCTCTCTCTCTCTCTCTCTGTCTCGTACCTTTCGGTGAGGTCTCGGTCAGTAGCGGCAATTCTCGTGCTGTCTCCCCGGCAGGCAGCGGTCTCGGTGCAGTGAGCTGGAGCTGTCTCTCCGGGCCGCAGTCTCGGGTGTCTCGGTAGCGGCCTCGGTGCGAAGATGTGGCGGAGTCTCTGCGATCTCTCCTCCTTCAGCTGCGAATAAACAGCCGCCGCCTCCCGACCGCCCATCCTCCGTCCACCATCCCTCCATCCAGCCCTTATCCCTCCATCTCTCTATCCCTCCATCCAGCTCTCCTTCTCTCTCATTACATCCATTTCTATATACAGCCCTTATCCCTCTATCTCTCCATCCCTCCATCCAGCTCTCCTTCGCTCTCATTAGATCCATTTCTATATACAGCCCTTATCCCTCCATCCAGCTCTCCTTCTCTCTCATTACATCCATTTCTATATACAGCCCTTATCCCTCCATCTCTCTATCCCTCCATCCAGCGCTCCTTCTCTCTCATTACATTCATTTCTATATACAGCCCTTATCCCTCCATCCCTCCATCCAGCTCTCCTTCTCTCTCATTGCATCCATTTCTATATACAGCCCTTATCCCTCCATCTCTCCATCCCTCCATCCAGCTCTCCTCTCTCATTGCATCAATTTCTATATACAGCCCTTATCCCTCCATCTCTCCATCCCTCCATCCGGCTCCCCTCTCTTATTACATCCATTTATATATACAGCCCTTATCCCTCCATCTCTCTTTCCCTCCATCCTGCTTTCCTTCTCTCTCATTACATCCATTTCTATATACAGCCCTTATCCCTCCATCTCTCTATCCCTCCATCCAGCTCTCCTTTTCTCTCATTACATCCATTTCTATATACAGCCCTTATCCCTCCATCTCTGCATCCCTCCATCTTTCTATACATCCTCTGCACAGCTTTCCATCCACGTTCCACCATCTCTTCATCCATTTTTCCATCCATCCCCGACCATCTCTCCATCCATCCTCCGCCCATCTCTTCATCCATCAATCTTCCGCCCATCTCTTCAACCATCTATCCTCCTCCCATCTCTCCATCCATTCTCCACCCATCTCTGCATCCCACTATCTTTTCATCAATCCACCCTTCACCCATCTCTGCATCCCACTATCATTTCATCCATTCTCCACCCATCTCTGCATCCCACTATCTTTCCATCCATCCATCCTCTGCCCATTTCTGCATCCCACCATCTTTCCATCCATTCTCCACCCATCTCTGCATCCCACTATCTTTCCATCCATCCATACTCCGTCCATCTCTCTATTCCTCCATCTTTCCATCCATCCATCATCCATTTCTCCATCCATCCATCCATCCATCCGATGCTTCACTCTCTTCTTCTCATTTTTCCCTCCTTCCCATCCATCTACTCACACCCACCCCTCTCACTGTCCCCATACAGTTATCTCTACCTTCAGCTTTATCCATCCATCAATCCGTTCACCAAACCCATCACCTGTTGCTTTATTATTCTTGTCTTCCCAACCTGTCCTTGTATTTCTCTTCTATCTGTACATTCTCCCTTATCCATCACTCCCCATGCATCAGTTCATCCATCATTATTATCCTTTATTTGTGTTGCTCCCTTCTATCTATCCATTCCCCTCGCTGGCCAATGTCGTACCAATCCATAAAAAGGGGAGTAGAGAAGAAGCCAGTAATTACAGGCCAGTTAGTGTAACATCTATAGTGGTCAAATTAATGGAAACACTCTTAAAAAAACAGATAATTTCCCATCTAAAAATTAATGACCTATTGGACCCAAAACAGCACGGCTTTACTGAGGGCAGATCATGTCAGACCAATCTTATTGATTTCTTTGACAATGTCACTAAAGTGTTAGATGAAGGTGGTGCTGTGGATATCGCCTATCTGGATTTTAGCAAAGCCTTTGACACTGTACCACATAAGGAGCTCATAGATAAGTTATTGAAGGTAGGACTCAATCCCTGGATAGTTCAGTGGATTTCCAGTTGGCTGAGGGATCGGTATCAGAGCGTTGTTGTAAATGGCGTGCAATCTGAACAAAGGCGAGTTACAAGTGGTGTGCCGCAAGGCTCTGTCCTGGGCCCCATTCTTTTTAATATATTTGTAAGTGACATAGGAGAAGGCTTGGTAGGAAAAGTTTGTCTGTTTGCTGATGATACAAAGGTTAGTAATAAGGTGGATATTCCTGGAGGTGTCTGCAACATGGAAAATGATTTAGCTTTACTGGATAGATGGTCAAAACTGTGGAAACTAGAGTTTAATGTCTCTAAATGTAAAATCATGCACTTGGGTAGAAGGAATCCCTGCTCTGAGCACCGTATGGGCAGCACTGTGTTATCCAGGACCTCGGAGGAGAGAGATTTAGGGATACTGATTACTGATAGCTGCAAGATGATTGGACAGTGTAGCCAGGCAGTGGGAAAAGCAAGCAGGATGCTCGGCTGCATAGCTCGAGGCATCACCAGTAGGAAGAGGGAGGTTGTGATGCCGCTGTATAGAGCCCTGGTAAGGCCACAGCTAGAATACTGTGTGCAGTTCTGGAGACCTTACCTGCAAAAAGACATTATTCAAATAGAACGTGTCCAAAGGCGGGCAACGAAAATGGTGGAAGGACTTAAACTTAAAACTTATCAGGAAAGACTTAAAGAACTTAATTTGTACAGTCTGGAGGAAAGAAGGGAGAGGGGGGACATGACTGAGACCTTTAAATATGTGAAAGGATTGAATAAGGTTCAGGAGGGAAGTGTTTTTAAGAAGAAACTTAATGATAGAACAAGGGGCCCAACCTGAAGCTAGTTGGGGGGAAGATCAGGAGCAATGTTAGAAAATATTATTTTACAGAAAGAGTAGTAGGTGCTTGGAACAAACTTCCAGCAGAGGTAGTTGAAACATCAACAGTCACTGAATTTAAACATGCCTGGGATAAGCACACATCTATCCTAAGATAAAGAGAATATACAGTATACACATAAGATACAGAGAACATACAGTATACACATAAGATACAGAGTACATACAGTATACACATAAGGGCAGACTAGATGGACCGTATGGTCTCCTTCTGCCATCAACCTTCTATGTTTCTATGGACACTCCCCACTTTTCCCATTCACCTATCTGTAATTTCACCTTTATCCATCACTCTCCATCCACCCATCCATCCATCTATCCATTGTTGTTATTCTTTTTTTATTCTCATTTCTTCCTTCTTTCTACCCATTCCCCCTCGCCGGACACTCCTTACTTTCCCCATCCACACATCAATCTTTTTTATCATTCTTTTATTCTCATAAATGCCATCTCAACCCATCTGTACATTCACCTTTATCCACCCTTACCTTAAGCCTTATTATTTCTCTTACATCCATTCGTCCCTCTATCTCTTCCTTCTCTTGTTTTTATTCCTTCTTCCTCCTAGCCACACCTTACAGCTCTTTCCACATTCACATATTTGTACATTCACCTCTATCTATCATCCCCCATCCAGTCATCCACCCCCTGTTATTATCCTTCTGTTATTCTCATTTCTTCCTTGTTGCCATTCATTCCCCTCACTGAACACTCCTCGCTTTCCTTCCCCATCCACCTATCTGTACATTCATTACATTAATCTTGAACCATCTATAACCAAACTGCCTTAACCAACCCATTGCCTTATCATATATACCCCTCCCATCTATCTATCTATCTATCTATCTATCTATCTATCTATCTATCCCATATCTATCTATCTATCTATCTATCTATCTATCTATCTATCTATCTCATATCTATCTATCTATCTATCTATCTATCTATCTATCCCATATCTATCTATCTATCTATCTATCTATCTATCTATCTATCTATCTCATATCTATCTATCTATCTATCTATCTATCTATCTATCCCATATCTATCTATCTATCTATCTATCCCATATCTATCTATCTATCTATCTATCTCATATCTATCTATCTATCTATCTATCTATCTATCTATCTATCTATCCCATATCTATCTATCTATCTATCTATCTATCCCATATCTATCTATCTATCTATCTATCTATCTATCTATCTCATATCTATCTATCTATCTATCTATCTATCTATCTATCTATCTATCCCATATCTATCTATCTATCTATCTATCTATCTATCTATCTATCTATCTATCTATTTATCTATATCTCATATCTATCTATCTAGCGATCTATCTATCTATCTATCTATCTATCTATCTATCTATCTATCTCATATCTATCTATCTATCTATCTATCTATCTATCTATCTATCTATCTATCTATTTATCTATATCTCCTATCTATCTATCTATCTATCTATCTATCTATCTATCTATCTCATATCTATCTATCTATCTCATATCTATCTATCTATCTATCTATCTATCTATCTATCTATCTATCTATCTTTCATCTATTCTTAATTATCCTTCTTTTCATATTATTCATCATTTTTCCCATCCACCCCTCACAGCTCTTTCCACATTCACGTGGAGGCCAATTTATCACTAGCGCCTCGTAGCACCACTTGAGCGTCTGCTGAGAGACGCTATCAGCACACTTTCAAACTTTTGAAAAAAGAAAAGAGGGACGTGTGGCAGCATGCTACACAGAAAGTTTTTGTCGTTAAACCACACCCCCCACGCCCTTTAAGGGAAACACCACTTAATATTTACATGATAATAAAAAATAAATTACAGACAGGCCCTGCCCCCCACAGCCAAGCCCCCACACACACACAAACAAGCCCCTTCATACAGCCAAGCCCCCACCACACAGCAAAGCCCCCCACATACAACCAAGCCCCTCCACATACAGCCAAGCCCCCCCCACATACAATCAAGTCCCCACCACACACAATCAAGTCCCCCACACACAGCCAAACCCACCAAACACAGCCAAGTCCCCCACACACAGCCAAGTCCCCCACACACAGCTAAGCCCCCCACACACACAGCCAAGCCCTCCCATACAGCCAAGTCCCCCACACATAGCCAAGCCTCCCACACGCAGCCAAGCCCCACACACACAGCCAAGTCCCTCCACACAAAGCCAAGCCACCTCCTTCTTCTTCTCTCTCTACATCCATCCCTCTCTATCCTTCATTCTCTCTCCCTGCAACCATCCCTCTCTAGCCTTCATTTTCTCTCTCTGCATCCATCTCTAGCTTTCCTCTCTATGTGCATCCATCCCTCTCTATCCTTCATTCTCTCTCCCTGCAACCACCCTTCTCTAGCCTTCATTTTGTCTCTCTGCATCCATCTCTAGCTTTCCTTTCTATGTGCATCCATCCCTCTCTATCCTTCATTTTCTCTCTCTGCATCCATCTCTCTTTATCCTTCATTTCATTTTTTCTCTCTGCATCCATCCCTCTCTATCCTTTTTCTTCTCTCTCTGCATCCATCCCTCTCTATCCTTCTTCTTCTCTTTCTGCATCAATCCCTCTCTATCCTTCATCTTCTCTCTCTGCATCCATCTCTCTATACTTCATCTTCTCTCTCTGCATCCTCCTCTCTCTATCCTTCTTCTTATCTCTCTGCATCCACCCCCCTCTCTCCTTCATTTTCTCTCTCTGCAACCATCCCTCTCTCTCCTTCTTCTTGTCTCTCTGTATCCATCCCTCTCTATCCTTCATCTTCTCTCTCTGCATCCTCCCCTCTCTATCCTTCTTCTTATCTCTCTGCATCCACCCCCCTCTCTCCTTCATTTTATCTCTCTGCATCCATCCCTCTCTATCCTTCTTCTTCACTCTCTGCAACCATCCCTCTCTCTCCTTCTTCTTCTCTCTCTGTATCCATCTCTATCCTTCATCTTCTCTCCCTGCATCCATCTCTCTCTATCCACAGTCTTGAAAAAGCTGCGTTACGCAGTGAAACGCGTTGACGGCGACGGGCGGATTTTATCTTCACAACACCAGGACCTTTTACATTTCCACTGCGAATCTTCTCTCCCCCCTCCCTGTGGAAACCAGCGGCCGAGGTGAACTAGGAGTAGGGTGAGAGCCTCGCCTGTGACATTTTATGCTGTAAAACATTGTTTTTAAATGTGAGTGCACAATCTTAGTCCTATAAAAGATTTCATTATTAAAAACGGTATTATGCTAGATATTTTCTCTATTTGATTTATCCTATGCAATAATTTGAGCTGGGACACCTATAAATTCATTGCCTGCTGTGAATCAAGTTAAATAATCAGGAGATCACATTCGGAGCAAATACATTTGAGGACTGTGGAGGGGCTTACTTTAAGGCGTAACACTAAACGCCACCTGGTAAGAGCACCTAAAACAGGTGGTGGGCACACGGTGGACATCACTTATATTCCTGAGCACTGAAGGTTCTTGAACTCTGGGACAGTTGAAAACACTAATCCTAACTACAGCTTAAAGATCATCTTGTGAAAGTTACTTGGATGATACTACTTATATTCCTGTGAATCCAAGGAACTTGAACACCAAAGCACTACTGGCTGCAAAAGGGGCCATCCTTGAGAGATATAAAGGCCGATTCATCAATAGCACCAGGTAGCGACAGATGAGCGACTGTAGCGTGATTTTTTCAGCGCCAGCCAGTATTCGCTGTGCTTGGCCGGCATTAGCTTGATGACAGCGACTCAGTCGGTGTGCGGTAATGTTGAATACGGGCTGGGGGGTCGCTGTTTCACAGGTCCAGCGTTGTATGTGAGCGCCTGACAACGAATGGCCAGAGCGAACGGCTAGCTTCATATTCATCAACAAATCACGCTCCGAATGTGCTGTCGCTGTCCATTCCTTGTTTAAACCCCAGAGCGCTGGCGGCGATCTGTATTAACTAGTTTTTAACCCCTAAACAACCATATTTTTTGAATGTAACATTATACATGTTTTTAGAATAATTTTGTAATATGAATACATTAATCTCAGACCTGTTAGATCAATTCTGCACATATTTTTTTTTTTTTTTTTTTTTGACTTAAAAATAAATCCTAACATTGCAGAAGTGTTCTCCGATTTTTTGACATTAAAAAAAAAAAAAAAAATTATTACCAATTAATTATGAATAATTATAGATTGCTCCATTGAAATGCATTGGACATCGCCAGGGAGCGACAGCTCATACCTGGCGCTGTGAGGGAATTTGCAGCGGCGCTGTTCGGTCCAGGCGGCTTCATGATGAATGCCGCGCTAGCCGTCGCTCTCGCCGGCGCTAGCCTCATTTTGCTTGATAAATGCGTCATTGTGACCGCCGCCGGGCGTACTTGAGTCGGTAGTCGCCGTTAGCTGCCGCTACCTGGCGCTCGTCAGACACTACCTGGCGCTATCGCTTGATGAATAAGGGCCATATTCTATTTTCTGGAAGATATATTTCTGTTAAATATTTACATGCTCTGTGTTTTCTGTCTGTACATTGTATTTTGAACCTATAGAGGATATTAGGTTTCTACACGTTGAGCAGTAGTAATTACACCCTAAAGAGGACCAAAATTTATCTATAGCTATATAGCGCGGTTTCTATACGAATTTTGTTCATCTCTCTCTATCCTTCATTTAATTTTCTCTCTCTGCAACCATCCCTCTCTATCCTTCTTCTTCTCTCTCTGCATCCATTCTTCTATATACTTCATTTAATTTTCTCTCTCTGCATCCATCCTTCTCTATCTTTCATCTTCTCCCTCTGCATCCATTCCTCGCTATCCTTCATCTCTCTCTGCATCCATCCCTCTCTATCCTTGAGGAGGAGTATTAGGCATGGTGGGGCCCCCCTTGACCTCAGTTCAGTTTAGTTCCTACCCCTCCCCCTGCACTACTTCTTTCAGCCAGCGGCTAAATCTTCTCTGCCTTTAATTTGCTTACACTGTGTGTGGCGCGGCTCCGCTCTACTGTATACAACCTGCAGCTCTGTTTGGAGAAGTTTCTGGATCTGGTCAAAAATTTCCATGATGAGCAGATGGGGAATGTCAACCTAGTTACCCATCATGCCTCTGGGCGGGTCTGGCTACAGTCACTGGCCCTGATCTGGAAATGCTGAGGAAACATCAGAGATGAAAGGGATTTGTTTAAAGTGGACCAACACCCTCCCCTGATCGGCCGGGGAATCTATAAGATTCCCAGACCGATCAGCTCCCTGACTGCGGGGCACCCTGATCGGGGTTGCCCCGCTGTGTCAAACCGCCCCAGATCCCCGAAAATCCTACCTGATCCTCGTTCCAGCGGCGCATGCGCGGGCCGCCGCCGCCTCCAGCGTCCCTCTAGCAGGGCGCGCACCCGCGCCGGCCGTTTGTGAAAGCTCAGCTTGTCCGGCGCTGCCTCTGCTTGTCCGGCGGCAGCGATTGGACGAGCGAGTCACGTGGGAGCGGGGTCAGGTGAGTTTTCGGGGCTTTCTGGGGGGTTTCACATGATCGGGGTGCCCCGCGGAAGTGGACCAATACCCAGGATAGTCAAAATCCTGGGTGTTGGTCCACTTTAAGAAATGCTAGGGCATAGTAGTGCCATGTAGCGCCACCTAGTGCCAGATGAGTGTCAGGTGATTGCCAGGTCCAGTGCATAAGGTGTATTTATCAAGTCAAAATTTTGGAGTGCTTGTGATAGTGCCGGGTAGTGTCCCATCTATCATCAGCACCGGTGATGGGATGAGGGCCAGCACTGCGTTTCCTACAGTGCCAGATAGGACCAGGCGCTTACCCTGCACTGTGTGGCCTTATCCCATACATGTCAATGGGCTGTGATGGTTGTAATTTTTTGCGCAAATTCAGTTTAATTTTTTGTTGCACAGGGTGCCTCCAATGTCATTTTTACAGCATGCAGGCGCTGTGTGCTTTCATTCATAAATTTAGAAGATTTGCTGAGCTCCCAGGCCGGGAGCACTCCAATGCTGAGTGCCAGCTGTCTCCGGAAGCTCATCTAGCGCCCCCAAGAAAAAATAATAAATGACCCTTTAAAGTGGACCAACACCCAGGGGTGATCGGCCCGGGAATCTATAAGATTCCCGGGCCGATCACCTCCCTCACCGCGGGACATCCGAGATCGGGATGTCCCGCGGGGTGAAACCCCCCAAAACCCCCAAAAAACCTTACCTTACCCCTCTAGACGTGCACGCGCCGGCCGTTTGTGAATGGCGCGCGCCCTGTAACGTGTGACGTGCGGGAGGCGGCGGCGGACGCGCTGTCTTGTCCGTCGCTGTCACCCGCTTGTCCGTCGGCGGGGATTGGACGGCGCGGTCACGTGGGAACGTGGTGAGGTGAGTTTTGGGGGGTTTCACACAGCGGGGCACCCCCAATCAGGGTGCCCCCCGAAGTGGACCACAACCCAGGATAGTCAAAATCCTGGATGTGGTCCACTTTAAGCCCAGAATCCAGCAACTTTCTAATATAGTGTCTGTCTATCAGAAGCATCTCACATTTCAACATACGTGTAGCTCTGATCTGGAAATGCTGGGGAGCCATTAGAAAGAAGCTAACCTCTCTTCCCAACCCGGCCGGGATCGCTCCAACGCTGAGCACCAGCTGTCTCCAGACATCTTAACTAGGTAAGTGCCTTGCAGTGTTTTGTATGCATTTTAGAAACTTTTGTGTTGCGCTGCAAACTTGTGATTTGGGCCATGCAAAACCTGTGTCATGCCTTTCACGTGTCCCCAATGCAATTCCCGGGTTTTTTTTTTTATTTTTATGGCCTGCCATTTCCTCCAAAAATAAAAAACAGGGATTACAACAGGTGCTGGGTGCCTTAAATCCCATTTTTACTGCACCTCTACAACGCTGTGTACTTTCATTCATAAATTTAGATTTGCGGCACTCCCAGCCGGCGCTAAGGGTTGCTAGCGCATAGGCTTATACAAGCCCTGCGCTGCGGACAGGGCCCTATGCTGAGCATCAGCTGTCTCCAGACAGGTTGGCAATGCGGACGCTGGGAGCGCCTTGCAGGAAAAAATAAAAAATTACCTTTTAAGCCCGATCTGGAAATGAGAGGATAAGCTTCCCAACCGGTGGCTTTTTTATATAGAGTTTGGTTTAGTAAGAGTTGAAAAAAATGGTAGTAAAAAAATCCTGAGAATGTCACTGTTACTGAATCACAGGCTACTGTAGGACGACAATGAAAGTCAATGGTACGTTTTTAACTCCTAAGAAAAGTAGTGGACTTTTTACTCCTTTTAATACTGTAGTAAAAAGTGCCATTGACTTTCATTGCCTTTCTACAGCAATATTCTCATAAATTTTTCTCCTAAAAATTTTTCACAACCATGAGAAATGTTTTCAACTCTTACTGAATCAAGGTCATAGGCCTCGATTCAATAAGTTGAAAAAAATTCTCATGGTAGTAAAAAAATCAATTAACGAGAAAAATGCCTGAGAATGTCACTGTTACTGAATCACCAACCAGGAAAACAATGAAAGTCAATGGCACTTTTTTACTCCTGAGAAAAGTAGAAAGCTTTTTACTTCTTTCTATACTGTAGTAAAAGCTGCCATTGACTTTCATTGTCTTTTTATCTGGTGATTCAGTAACATCTGAATTTTTTACTAGCATGAGAATTTTTTTCAACTCTTACTGAATCAAGCCCATAGTGTCTATCAGAAGCATCTTTCATGCACATTCCTCCATCGTTCTGCAGGCAGGGTGTGATTTGGGGTAAGTGTGCACACCACTATGTTTTGGTAAACTGCAAGGACAAATGAATACATGACAAATACAATGACAAATGATGGAATATTATTCAACTTTATTAAATTGATTTATTCATTATTGTTATTATTTATTTATAAATCTGAACTACATGCTGAAACCTGCACCTGTCAAGGTGCCCGGCAATACATTCATTCAGAATAATTTGAGAACATGAATGTGCAGTGGGAGCAAAGTAAGAAAACTGGTGATCCCAGGGGTTTCAAACACAGGGGCATCCCAAATCAAGAAGCCAGAACCCAGAAGGGTTTTGGTCTGCTGTAAGCAGAAGGGGCATTCCAAACCAGGATGTACCAGGGGGCTGCCTGGGGGCATAAGCGGAAACACAGTTATTTTTGGATAGAGGTCCCTTTCAAAGCAAAACCCACCATTTGCTCCAGGGGCATCCTGATTTGGGATGCAGTGAGAACCCCCCCCCCCCCCCCGAATTGCCATTCCATGGTCCTACAGCTCATGCGTGGGATCTTATCCAATCAACGCTGTATGCTGCGCATATAAATGCCTGGCAAATGGTTCTGTTTAAAAGCAGAGCTTGGCAAGCAGGAGCCGGCGCATCCCCAGTTCCCTTTAGAATGGCATGCTCTGAATGGCTGGGCACAGGAGCTGCTGTGGATGCGCCTGGCAGGGGCATAGCTAGGGGGGACCGGACCAGGGGAGGCACATGCCCCGGGTGCAGCAGGTCAAGGGGTGCTCCAAAGGGGGGCCTGATAACAGATGAGGGCGCCATTTTGAATCTTTGCCCCAGGTGCCAGAAACCCTAGCTACTCCTCTGGCATCCGGCATTGGTTATGTTGCCTGGGGCGCCATGGAAAAGGTGAGTTTTGCAGCAGTTGGGGGGGGGGGCTAATTTGGGATGCCCCAGGGGAGGACGAGCAGCGGGCCCTGGAGTCCTTTAGAAACCAGGGTCAGCCTTCCTCTTCAGACGTGACCCTTCCTCTCCAGACATGACCCTACCTCTCCAGAAATGACCCTTCCTCTCCAGACACGACCCTTCTTTTCCACACATGACCCTTCCTCTCCAGACATGACCCTTCCTCTCCAGACATGATCCTTCCTCTCCAGACATGACCCTTCCTCTCCAGACATGACCCTTCCTCTCCAGACATGACCCTTCCTCTCCAGACATGACCCTTCCTCTCCAGACACGACCCTTCCTCTCCAGACAGGACCCTTCCTCTCCAGACATGACCCTACCTCTCCAGAAATGACCCTTCCTCTCCAGACACGACCCTTCTTTTCCACACACGACCCTTCCTCTCCAGACATGATCCTTCCTCTCCAGACATGACCCTTCCTCTCCAGACATGACCCTTCCTCTCCAGACATGACCCTTCCTCTCCAGACATGACCCTTCCTCTCCAGACATGACCCTTCCTCTCCAGACAGGATCCTTCCTCTCCAGACAGGACCCTTCCTCTCCAGACATGACCCTTCCTCTCCAGACACGACCCTTCCTCTCCAGACAGGACCCTTCCTCTCCAGACATGACCCTACCTCTCCAGAAATGACCCTTCCTCTCCAGACACGACCCTTCTTTTCCACACACGACCCTTCCTCTCCAGACATGATCCTTCCTCTCCAGACATGACCCTTCCTCTCCAGACATGACCCTTCCTCTCCAGACATGACCCTTCCTCTCCAGACATGACCCTTCCTCTCCAGACATGACCCTTCCTCTCCAGACAGGATCCTTCCTCTCCAGACAGGACCCTTCCTCTCCAGACATGACCCTTCCTCTCCAGACAGGACCCTTCCTCTCCAGACATGACCCTTCCTCTCCAGACATGACCCTTCCTCTCCAGACATGACCCTTCCTCTCCAGACAAGACCTTTCTTCTCCAGACAGGACCCTTCCTCTCCAGACATGACCCTTCCTCTCCAGACAGGACCCTTCTTCTCCAGACAGGACCCTTCCTCTCCAGACAGGACCCTTCCTCTCCAGACAGGACCCTTCCTCTCCAGACATGACCCTTCCTCTCCAGACATGACCCTTCCTCTCCAGACATGAGCCTTCCTCTCCAGACATGACCCTTCTTCTCCAGACATGACCCTATCTGTGCAGACATGACCCTACCTCTCCAGACACGACCCTTTCTCTCCCTCTAGGGTTTTGTTCCACTTTAAAGCGCTATCACCATTGCCACTCAGGAGGCACTCTCTTTCTTCCTATCTGCAAGGGAGCCTGCTCCCCGGTTACTGGAGGAAGATCCATGCACTTATGAAGACAGAAAGAACAACGGCTTTCTCTGGTCGCTGTTGCACTTGACCATCTATCCGTCGGGTAAGGTGAGTATAGTGTTCTCATTTGCCTAAGTATACAGAAAAATTTGTCTGGTTGACCATCTGCAGCAGGGAGCGCCAGTAATGACATCCCCTCTGGAAACAGATACTTGTTCAATATATCCGGGGGTAATATTTACATAGGGGGGAAACAGAGAACAGTAACAGGGACAAATTTGTAACAATATTCACAAAGTATAAATGTAACAACAAACAAAGAAACAATACAACAAATATAAGTCACTCCACCAGCAGGGGGCAGCCACCACTCGGTCGCCGCTTCTCCCAGGGTGGCACTAATATTGGCCCATTGTGCGCAGCATCATCCTCTCCACGCCGGTCATCTGGTAGCCATTCTGGTTTGCTGGAAAATAAGAGCAGAGGAGCGTTAGCAGAGGCTAAAGAAAGGGGCACGGTGACTTTTTTGGGAGACAGGGGGCGCTATAGTCACATGGAAGTCTGTGTCTGCTCCAGGTCACACTGGATAATAGAATTGGAGACGAGATTAGTGGATGCAGCAGACCCTCTAAAGTAGACCAAAACCCACAGAGATCGGCCCAGGAATCAGGTCACATTGTATAATAGAATTGGAGACTATATTAGTGGATGCTGCAAACCCTTTAAAGTGGACCAAAACCCCAGGGCATCACGATTTTGGATTTTGTTTGAAACCCCCCAGGTCACCCATACACTCACCTTCTTTTCCGGTCCAACGGCTCATGCGCAAGCCGCGGCCACATCCCCGCTATCCCTCTAGCAGGACGCATGCCAGTGCCAGACATTTGTGAATGGCCGGCGCGGGCACAATCCCTGTTAGAGAGTAGCGTTCGTCAGCGCCCTCAGAGCCGCTGGCCTTAGACAAAGCCTTAGACGACGTTACGTCAGCGACTCCGAGCGTGCTGATTGGACGAGTGGCCGCGCATGCACCGTAGGACCGGGAGGAGGTGAGTTGGCATTGGCGATCTGGGGGGTTTCACACAGCAGGGCATCCCCGATCAGGGTGCCCCGGGGGAAAGGACCAAAAGCCAGGATAGTCAAAATCCTGTGTTTTGGGCCACTTAAAAGTGGACGAAAACCCACGGAGATTGACCCAGGAATCTATAAGATTCCTACCCAATTGATCCTCTCCCACCGGGGCATCCAAAATCGGGAAGCCCCCCAGTTTGCCCCATACACTCACCTTCTGTGCAAGCCACAGCCACATCCCCGCTATCCCTCTGAAATGGCGCGTGCCTGTGCCAGACATTTGTGAGTGGCCTGCGCAGGCACGCTCCCTGTTAGAGGGCAGTGGGGGATGCGGCCGCCAGCACGCCACTGGGGACTGCCTCACTGTGTGAAACCCCCCAGCTCGACCGAACAAACTCACCTCTTCCCAGTCCTATGGCGCATGTGCAGCCGCTCGTCCAATCAGCGCGCTTGGATCCGCTCGAGCCCCTTCGTCTAGGAGCTCGCCTAATATAAGCGCGCTGATTGGACGAGCAGCTGTGCATGCGCCATAGAACTGGGAAGAGGTGAGTTCATTCGGCCGAGTTGGGGGGTTTCACACAATGGGGCATCCCCGATTGGGGTGTCCTGGGGGACAAGGACCAAAACCCAGGATAGTTAGAATCCTGGGTTTTGGTCCATTTTAAGAGCCTGCACAATACTATTGGCTGATGGGATCCTCACCGTAGTTGATGCTGCTGAATCCCCACCAATCGAAGCAGCCGTTCATGTTGGACATGTTGGATTTGGCCTGAGGATACAGGATGATGAAGTTGTTCAGATCGGCGACCTGGTTGTAGCCGGCGTTCCTGGCAAATTTGTCTCCAATCTTCTCTCTAGAAATAAAAAGATGGACTTGAGCGGAGGTGGAAAATCTTGTATGGGGCCCAGTGAAAAAGCTGACTTTATGGGGCCTAGTACAACGGGATGCAGCATTAGCTCAGTACACAGTGATTGTAGGATGAGGACTCTGGACAGTGATGTGGCACGAGGTCAGTACACAGTGATTGTAGGATGAGGACTATGGACAGTGATGTGGCATGAGGTCAGTACACAGTGATGCAACCTGAGGTGAGTTCACAGGAATGCAGAATGAGGTCAGCAAACAGTAATGCAGCATTAGGTCAGTACACAATGATGCAGCATGAGGTCAGTACACAGTGATTCATCTTGAGGACAGTACACAGTGATGCAGGCTGAGGTCAGTACGTAATAATGCAGCATTAGGTCAGTAAACAGTGATGCAGCATGAGGTAAGTACACAGTGATGCGGGCCGAGGTCAGTACATAATAATGAAGCATTGGGTCAGTACACAGTGATGCTGCATGCGGTCAGTACACAGTGATGCAGCATGAGGTGAGTACACAGTGATGCATCTTGAGGTCAGTATACAGTGATGCAGACTGAGGTCAGTACATAGTAAAGCAGCATTAGGTCAGTACACAGTGATTGTAGAATGAGGACAGTGGACAGTGATGAGGCATGAGTTCAGTACACAGGGATGCAGCATGAGGTCAGTACACAGTGATGCAGCATGAGGTCAGCAAACAGTGATGCAGGCTGAGGTCAGTACACAGTGATACAGCATGAGGTCAGTACACAGTGATACAGCATGAGGTCAGTACACAGTGATGCTGCATGCAGTCAGTACACGGTGAGGCTGTATGCGGTCAGTACACAGTGAGGCTGTATGCGGTCAGTACACAGTGAGGCTGTATGCGGTCAGTACACGGTGAGGCTGCATGCGGTCAGTACACAGTGATGCTGCATGAGGTGAGTACAAAGTGATGCATCTTAAAGTCAGTACATGGTAAAGCAGCATTAGGTCAGTACACAGTGATTGTAGAATGAGGAAAGTCAACAGTGATGCGTCATGAGTTCAGTACACAGGGATGCAGCATGAGGTCAGTACACAGTGATGCAGCATGAGGTCAGTACACAATGATGCAGGCCGAGGTCAGTACACAGTGATGCAGCATGAGATCAGTACACAGTGATGCAGCCTGAGGTCAGTAGAGAGCATTGCAGCATGAGGTCAGTATGCAGCTTTGCGGCATTAGGTCAGTATGCAGTAATGCAGCATGAGGTCAGTACACACTGGTGTAGTGTGAGGTCAGTACATAATGATGCAGTGTGAAGTCAGAATACAGTGATGCAGGCCGAGATCAGTACACAGTAATGCAGCATTAGGTCAGCACACAGTGATTGTAGGATGGAGTCAGTACACAGTGATGCAGCAAGAGATCAGTATAAAATGATGCAGCATGTGGTCAGTACATAGTAAAGCAGCCTGAAGTGCACAGTTCCAATGGGAACCTTCTTATGTGATGCAGGCTGTACCATAATGTGGGACCTGTGCCTGGTACGTTTCCTTGTCTTGGCAGGAAACATGACAGGTTCTCTTTCAAGCAATGTAAGTTTAGGAATAACTGTAGATCTGTATTATAAGTAGCAATTCCCTACAAAGATAGCATCTCACCTTCCCTGGAGACAGCCGTGAAACACGATGTGTAGACGACACTCTGCAGGAGAGATCAGACAGGGGTTAAAGAATTCCACCCCACACATGACCCTGCTTCTACAGACATTACTTTTCTACCCAAGACAACTCTTCCATCCAAGATACGACTCTACCACATCACCCAAGATTGTGTGTATATATGGCTATTGTATGCTGGCACACACGGGTGTCCTGCCCTGATCTGGACATCCAGTGAGAAGTTCAGGGCTTAGGTGCCTTCAGTCATTCCTGGACAGGAGTCAGAGATCCCTTCCTTACATCTGGGCCAAAACTGCACTTCCTAAGACACAACCAATCCTCTCCAGACATGATCTTTCTACAAAAGACACGAACCTTCCTCTCCAGACATGACCCTTTCATCCAATCTACGACCCTTCCACCCAATCTATAACCCTTCCACGCAAGCCATGACTCTTCCTCTCCAGACATGACCTTTCTACCAAAGACATGGCTCTTCCTCTCCAGACATGACCTTTCTACCATAAACTTGACCCTACCTCTCCAGACATGACTCTTCCACCAAAGACACGACTCCTCCTCTCCAGACATGACCCTTCCACCCAATCTATGACTCCTTCTCTCCAGACATGACTCTTCCACCAAAGACATGACTCTTCCTCACCCAACATGACCCTTCCACGCAATCTATGACTCTTACTCTCGAGACATGACCTTTCTACCAAAGACACGGCCCTACCGCTCCACACATGACTTTTCTACCAAAGACATGACCCTACCTCTCCAGACATGACTCTTCCACCAAAGACACAACTCTTCCACTCCAGGCATGACCCTTCCACCCATGCTACGAGCCCTTCCTCTCCAGACACAACTCTTCCTCCCCAGACATGACCCTTCCACCCAAGCTATGACCCTTCCTCTCCAGACATGACCCTTCCACCCAATCTACGACCCTTCCTCTCTAGACATGACTCTTCCTCTCCAGACACAACTCTTCCTCTCCAGACATGACCCTTTCATCCAAGCTATGACCCTTCCTCTCCAGACATGACCCTTCCTCTTCAGACACGACTCTTCCTCTCCAGACATGACCCTTCCACCCAAGCTACGACCTTCCTCCCAAGACATGACCCTTTCACCCAAATCGCAACCCTTCCTCTCCATACATGACCTTTCAACCAAGACACCACTTATCTCCAAACATGACCCTTCTACCAAAACACATCCCTTCCTCTCTAGACAGGACCCTTCCTCTCCAAACACGACCCTTCCTCTTCAGATATAACCCTTCCTCTCCAGACATGACCCTTCCTCTCCAGACACGACCCTTCTTCTCCAGACACAACTCTTCCTCTCCAGACACGACCCTTCTTCTCCAGACATGACTCTTCCTCTTCAGACACGACCCTTCTTCTCCAGACACAAATTTTTCTCTCCAGACAAGACCCTTCCTCTCCAGACATGACCCTTCTTCTCCAGACTTGACCCTCTTGGGACTCCAGAATACAAATATCTCTCATTATTTACTGCTATCTGCTCTCTACTTACTTTCTCCGCTCTGGCAGGAAGCCGGGACGTAGATGTATCCAGCAGAGTCAATTCCATAGGTGGAAGGCGCGGCCCAGTTAAAAAATTCAGCTTGGTCAAACAGAATCAGCTGATGGATGAATAATTGGAAGACAGTTTAATCTCAAAGAGTGCCACTCACCTCCACCCACCTACAGACTTCAGATATTCCCATTTGTCCCTCTTTGAGGTGTAACATGCAGATCTGCAGCAATAAATGATTTATTTGCCTATTGAAAGTGTTTATATTGTAACTGTTACATCCTATTTCCTATCCATCAATCAATGAGGGGACGTGGTTTCATTAACATATTGTCCCTCTTTCCCACCATAAAAAGTCGCGGATATCTCACCTGTCCGGTCAGCGCAGCTCCAGGGATCGGCTTCTGCAGAGAGAAGAGAGGACATCAGTTGAGGAGAAAACAGGAAGCACATGTTATTATTTTGAGTTGTTTACATCAGGACTAGCCAATCAAAATACAGTCCTTTATTACATGGACTATTAAAGTGGACCAAAACCCACCAAACTTGTGAAATGCATTTGGCCAAAGCCCCTGCCGATATCCCCTTCTTAGGGTGTAGAACCAGAAATGGATATCTTTGTTTTTCAAATCATACTTTTTTTGCTGGTACTCTCTGTAAGATGGTGATCAGTTGATCAGTTGAGTCTCATAGACTCCAGGGTGGGTTTTGGTCCTCTTTAATGGAACACTCTCATTTTTCCCAAGGGCTGGCCGCCCTGGGTTTTGTCCTGCTTTCAAGTTTTTTTTTCTACCCAGACCTCTTCTTACCTGGAGTCCACCATAGATGTGATTAAGAGCCTCATAGGCCCCATTGTAGTCGCAGTTGTTGATGTACTCGAGGTTGGTTGATGCGCAGGCTCCTCCGTAAAAGTCAGTGGGCTGTAAATAAGGGATTCATCTTAATTATTGACAACTTAAAAAAAAATAATCCAGTCTAAAAATAATCACGATTCGAATAAATCCCTCCTTACCATGCCGTGGTTTGCCGCTATGTCATAGACGGTCTTGATGTTGGCGGGATTCACGTAATTCAGGTAATATTCCTCCTGCTTCTTCACCACCCCTACAAGTGACAACACGCCACCATAAGGTTAAACACTTTACTGGAGGAAGTTCTTTTAGCATACCTCCCAAGTGTCCCTGATTTGGAGGGACTGTCCCTCTTTTGAGTCCATGTCCCCCTGCCCCTCGTTCTTCTCTGTCCCTCTTTGAGGTGTAACATGCAGATCTGCAGCAATTAATGATTCATTTGCCTATTCAAAGTGTTTCTATTGTTGTAACTGTTACATCCTATCTCCTATCTATCTCTCAATGAGGAGGCGTGGCTTCATTCATCCCCCAATGAGGGGGCGTGGCCTCATCCATCCCTCAATGAGGAGGTGTGGCTTCATTTACATATTGTCCCTCTTTGAGGTGTAACATGCAGATCTGCATCAATAAATGACTCATTCACCTATTTAAAGTGTTTCTATTGTTGTAACTGTTACATCTTATCTCTTATCCACCCATCAATGAGGGGGAGTGACCTAATTTAACAATTGTCCCTCTTTCCCACCTTGAAATGTTGGAAGGTATGCATACACATACGATCGGGATACCCAGCTGTGTGAAACCCCCCAGGTCATCTAAACAAACTCACCTTTTCCCGGTCCTACGACGCATGTGGGGCTGCTCGTCCAATTGGCACGCTGGGATCCTCCTGAGCCCCTTTGTCCCTTCATGCAAGGGAATCCAAGCATACTGGTGCCTGCATCCCCCGCTACCCTCTAACAATGAGCATGCCCGTGCTGGCCATTTACAAATATCTGACACAGGCACGCGCCCTGCTAAAGGGATAGCGGGGGTGCGGCTGCTATTCGCGCAAGTGCCGTTGGTCCGGGAACGAAGGTGAGTTTCCGGGGGACCTTGGGGTTTTACACAGCGGGGCATCCAGAATCAGGGAATTCAGGGCCCTGGAATCTTATAGATTTCAGGGTCGATGGGTTGTGGGTTTTGCTCCACTTTAAATGAACTGGAATCTGGTCATGGGCCACAATGAAACGGCTCAGAATCAGCCTCTACGAACTCCAATCGCACGTCCTTCCACCGTTCCCCTACATTCATATGTAACATTCCCCACATGCCGAATGCAGAAATGCCAACTCACCCAAATATTTCAGGTGTCTTACGAAATGTACCCCCCCCCCCCCACCCGGTCACCTGGCGATCCGCTGATATCACCCGGAATTTTGGGGCCCCATCACCCCCTGGAAAGAAAACGCTGCTTCTATGGCCACCACAGCCAGCTTTCAGTAATCTATGGTCTCTGCAATGGTGTCACTTCCTATCTTGGTTGGCAGGTATTGCAATGCAGACTTGGAGGAGACGCCGTACGGTAGAGACGCGGAGAGGAAGTGCATTACAGGAGTGTGCGGTGCCAGCAGAGGCATCACAACTGTATATATATTTTTCTTAGAGTTATTGGATGGGGAAGCAGGGCCGTAGCTGAGGGGGGGTCATGTGCCCCAGGTGAGCATAGGTGGGGGGCGCCATTTTGAATCTTTGCCCCGGGTGCCAGAAAGCCTAGCTACTCCTCTGGGGGAAGGGTCACTTAATTTAATGTTGATGGATGAGGTCTGGGCCGGCGCCAGCATTGGGCAAACCTGGGCAATTGCCAGGGCCCCTGGCATCTTCAGTGGCCCACTCAGGCTCACACTTGGCCATGTTATTATTTTACAGTGGACCTGAACAATCAAATGCCAGGTATTGTGTGCAGACCTGCTCATGGCTGGCCTCATGATGGAAGCGCAGAAGGTGGCGAGAAACCAGGTGACATTGGGCAGCAATGATGGAGTCTTTAGTGGCAGTGGAGCAGCAAGGGCTGAGGGTGCTTGGTGGCAGTAGAGAATGTAACAAGGACTAGAGGACGATTGGTGGCTATAGGGAAGGCAATAAGGACTGGAGGGTGATTGGTGACTATAGGGAAGGCAATAAGGACTGGAGGGCGATTGGTGGCTATAAGGAAGGCAATAAGGACTGGAGGGTGATTGGTGACTATAGGGAAGGCAATAAGGACTGGAGGGCGATTGGTGGCTATAGGGAAGGCAATAAGGACTGGAGGGCAGTTGGTGGCTATAGGTAAGGCAATAAGGACTAGAGGATGATTGGTGGCTATAGGGAAACGAATAAGGACTGGAGGGCGATTGGTGGCTATAGGGAAGGCAATAAGGACTGGAGGGTGATTGGTGGCTATAGGGAAGGCAATAAGGACTGTAGGGTGATTGGTGGCTATAGGGAAGGCAATAAGGACTGGAGGATGATTGGTGGCTATAGGGAAGGCAATAAGGACTGGAGGGCGATTGGTGGCTATAGGGAAGGCAATAAGGACTGGAGGGTGCTTGGTGGCTATAGGGAAGGCAATAAGGACTGGAGGGCGATTGGTGGCTATAGGGAAGGCAATAAGGACTGGAGGGCGATTGGTGGCTATAGGGAAGGCAATAAGGACTGGAGGGCCATTGGTGGCTATAGGGAAGGCAATAAGGACTGGAGGGTGATTGGTGGCTATAGGGAAGGCAATAAGGACTGGAGGGCTATTGGTGGCTATAGGGAAGGCAATAAGGACTGGAGGGCAGTTGGTGGCTATAGGTAAGGCAATAAGGACTAGAGGATGATTGGTGGCTATAGGGAAACGAATAAGGACTGGAGGGCGATTGGTGGCTATAGGGAAGGCAATAAGGACTGGAGGGTGATTGGTGGCTATAGGGAAGGCAATAAGGACTGGAGGGTGATTGGTGGCTATAGGGAAGGCAATAAGGACTGGAGGATGATTGGTGGCTATAGGGAAGGCAATAAGGACTGGAGGGCGATTGGTGGCTATAGGGAAGGCAATAAGGACTGGAGGGTGCTTGGTGGCTATAGGGAAGGCAATAAGGACTGGAGGGCGATTGGTGGCTATAGGGAAGGCAATAAGGACTGGAGGGCGATTGGTGGCTATAGGGAAGGCAATAAGGACTGGAGGGCCATTGGTGGCTATAGGGAAGGCAATAAGGACTGGAGGGCAGTTGGTGGCTATAGGGAAGGCAATAAGGACTGGAGGGCGATTGGTGGCTATAGGGAAGGCAATAAGGACTGGAGGGCTATTGGTGGCTATAGGGAAGGCAATAAGGACTGGAGGGCAGTTGGTGGCTATAGGGAAGGCAATAAGGACTGGAGGGCGATTGGTGGCTATAGGGAAGGCAATAAGGACTAGAGGACGACTGGTGGCTATAGGGAAGGCAATAAGGGCTGATGGGTGCTTGGTGGCAGTAGAGAATGCAATAAGGACTGGAGGATGATTAGTGGCTATAGGGAAGGCAATAAGGACTGCAGGGTGATTGGTGGCTATAGGGAAGGCAATATGGACTGGAGGGCGATTGGTGGCTATAGGGAAGGCAATAAGGACTGGAGGGTGATCAGCAGCAAAAGATGACCCATTTGTGGCAGTGGAGCTGAAATCATCATGTGACACACTACTTTGGGGCCCACTAAAACCCTTTTGCCCAAGGGCCCCCACAAACCTGGAGCCGACCCTGGATGGGGGCCAATAACAGTGATAACCCCATCCACAGTTTTTTTTCTATTTACTCACCAGGTACCACCACGGTGTCCCGAGTGCCGGAAAAGATGTAGATTTTGTCGTTGGCCATGTTGGACACGGGGTCGATGAGGAAGCTGGTGGCGTAGCTTTTGGTCTTGCTAACCAGAGAGGCAACGTTGATGCTGCCGGGGAGCTTCATGCAGGCGTTCAATGCCGTCATCATACTTCCAGAAGCGCAGTAATAAGGCCCTGCAGGAAGAGGAGCCTATGAGCCTCATACTGACCACTACCAATTGCATGAGCTCTATATGTAATAATCATAGCAGTAATAACAACCCTTATAGTGGAGTCAATGGTAAATGGATGCCATTGCCATGCATTAACCTATAGGCCACAAAAAAGAAAATTGACTTGACTGTTTAGAAATGTGCATGCTCCAGTGTTCAATGGATTTTGGTCCTTGCCCCTGGGGCACCCCGATCGGTGCTGTGTGAGACCGCCCAGGTCGCCCGAACAAACTCACCTCTTCCTGTTCCTATGACGCATGCACGTCCAATCAGCGTACTCGGATCCGCTCGAGCCTCTTCGCCCAGGAGCGAAGCAGATCAGAGCGCGCTGGCAGCTGCATCCCCCGCTACCATCTAACTGGGAGCGTGCTTGCACTGGCCATTCACAAGTGCCTGGCATGGGCACGTGCCAAGCTAAAGGGATTGCAGGGTGCAGCCGCTGCTCGTGCATGCGCCGTTGGACCGAGAAAGAAGGTGAGTTTTTGGGCGACCTGCGGGGTTTGGCGAGTATGCCTGCCCTGGAGTCTCATAGACTCTTTAAATACTGGGGTATGATCTGTGCATGGCTACCATGGAGCCCAGATAGCACATACAGTATGATCAGTTATGGGTAATGGAGAGCCCCGCTTTGTGGACAGGCCCCTATACAGGAGGCCTGTCTGTATTGCCCTAATGGCACCCCCGTTGGTATAGGATGCACTGGGTGGCCTACAGTGTTCCTTCACTGCTGGCATAAGAACTTACACTATGGGGCCAGGTTGAGTTCATGCACTATAAGGTCCCCCTAAAGGGGACCTCTGCCCTTAATGGGAAGCACGTATTGGGCAGTTCTGGAGAATTAAAAAATAGAATGAAAGGAGCCCTATTGTGAAACATGGCCCAATAATAGAAATCCATGTAGATATGCTGGATGACAGGAGGAGAGGTCACTTATACACCCGGCATCAATAAATATCCAACCAGGCTTTCTTTTATTTTAATGGAAGGAAGAGTAAATTGGGGGTGACAGGTTCTATCACACCATAATACACTAAACATGTCACCCCTGGATTTTATTCCTACCATAAGAGAATAAACCACAAGCTCGGCAGGAGTTTTATTTAGTTCAGGTGTATAAGTGACCTCTCCTCTCATTAGCCGATGTGTTTATATGGATTTTTAATATAACCCAATTTTGCGATAGTGCTCCTTTAATGTTATCCTCCTCACTGACTGATCAGAAGAACTACAAAGAATTACTTATTAAACTTTGAGAACAAAAAGAAAAAGAGGGAAAAAAGGAAAGAAAGAAGGGAAAGGGGGGGGGAGAAAATGGGGGAAGGAAAGAAATGGGGAAAAAAGTAAAAAAGGGAGAAAAAAGGATCAGAAGTAACGTCAAGTAAGAAGAAAGACAACTAGAAATGAGGAAGAAAGGAGGGAAGGGGAAGAAGGAGAAAGGGTAGAGATCACAAAAGAGTGTAGAAACGAAAGAGAAATAAACTAATTAGTTTAAAAGATGAAAGGTGGAATGGATAGAAGAAAAAGGAATAAAAGAGAATTATGCCCCTCCCCTTTTTCTCTTTTTTTTCTTCTAACAACCGACTGAAATCTTTAAAAATGGATGAAAAATAAGTTGAAGATTCTAAAACAACCTAAAGTGACATTCTCTCCTTAAATAATGTTGTTTCCTATGGAATTAGCCACTAAAAAGTGTTGTATGCAAAAGTGTTCTCCAGCATTCGCCAAGCCAAACTGAAGTAGAAGTAAATCCAAAAAACAGGGGGACTTCGACAGCAGAACAGGCGCAGAACAAATCGTTTCATAAGTTAGCCTGTATATATATATATATATATATATATATATATATATATATATATACATATATATATATATATATATATATATATATATACATATATATATATATATATATATATATAGTGATTTTAATAATATATATATATATATATATATATATATATATATATTAATAATATATATATATATATATATATATATATATATATATATATATATATATTTATAAAAATCACAATTACATCATTACATATTTAATGCAAAATGCATAACAATTGCTTGGCAACATGGGGTGACAACAGCTCTAGATAGGCTGGCAGGATATATATATATATATGTATTGTGATTTTAATTTTATATATATATATATATATATATATATATATCTCACAATTATATTACATATATAATGCAAAATGTATAACAACTGCTTGGCAACATGGGGTGACAACAACTCTAGGTAGGCTGGCATTGGGCCAAAAATCAACCCGGAATTTTTCCAGCCCTGGCCTGCCCATGACCATCCATTGGCATCTCTGTTTCTTACTGGCCAGTCACTCAGTGTGTTCCAAGGCTGAGGCTATATCATTAGGGTGAGGACATGGGCTGGGGGTTGCTTGGCTCCAAGGCTGAGGCTATATCATTAGGGGGAGGACATGGGCTGGGGGTTGCTTGGCTCCAAGGCTGAGGCTATATCATTATGGGAGGACATGGGCTGGGGTTGCTTGGGTGAGGGGCTAGAGTGGGGAAGGGGATGGGGGCTGGGATTGGATGGGAGTGTTAGTAAAGGTAGCAGCCCAGACTACCCCACAGCAGTGTGGCCCACCGGCATCAGCCCGGGTCTCCCTATGGGCTGTCAGGTCTCCCTCCCCCATGGGCTGGGTGAGAGGATAGAATGGTGAAGGAGATGGGGGGCTGGGATTGCATGGGAGTGTTAGAAAAGGTAGGCCCAGGCTGCCCCAAAGCAATACGGCCCACTGGGAATTCGAATAGCCAGTCTGCCCCTGCTGGTGGGCTGGTTATCCAAGGATAGAAAAAAAAATTGGAAAGAAACCCTGATATAGAATATTTTTGACAGTGATCCGAACATACCTCCAGCAAAGAGACCGGCACCAATGACTTTTTTGGACTGAGCGATATGGAACTGGGTGGCCATGTAGGATCCCGCGGACAAACCCGACACTGAGATTTCGGGATCCAGATTGTATTTGGCTGAAAGGAAATAAAACAAAATGGTATGAGGAAAACTTTTTTTTTAAACCGGGCAACCGCCAGGGCAGCATCATCGCCCTTGAGGTGTTGAGAGCCGTCCCGTAAGAAAGGCAGCTTTTCCCCGATGAACCTAATCATCTCATAGCATTAGAATATCTTACCAAGACGGGTCTGTCCATGGACAAAGCCGATCAGGGCCAGCAACACGATGAAGCACCTCATCTTCTCCGAAGTCTCTGAGCTGCTGAGCTGAGAATGTGCCTGTGTTCGGGATCGCGGGGTTTTATAGATCCTCGAGTCACAACCCTCAAGCTGATAAGAAGTTATTGCGGCCGTGTGAAAATCTTCTATAAAACAGCCGCTCGCTGCACAGAGATTACGTCTAAGTATTCCGATAAAAGCCGACAAATAACACTGAAGTCTGAATCCTATACATCAGGCGTGAGGGTGGGAAAAATATATCATAAATGGGTCCCCCGGAGCAAAAACCCACCAATTAAAAGAAAGCAAATTAGAGGCCGATTCATTAATAGCGGCAGGTAGCGACAGTTGAGTGACTGTAGCGGCATTTTCAGAGCGCCCGCTAGTAGTTGCTGTGCTTGGCCGTTGTTCGGTTGTTGATAGCGACTGAGTCGGTGTGCAGTAATGCTGAATACGGGGTGACGAGTCGCTATTTGACGAGTTCCGCGATGTATGGGTGCGCATGATAGCGACTGGCCATAGCGACCGGCTCCCACCATATTCATCAAAAAATCACGCTCAAAAAATTCTCGCGCTGTGAAATGCATGTTTAAACCCCAGAGCGCTGGCGGCGATGTGTTAAAAGTAGTTTTTTAACCCCCAAACCATCATATTTTTGGAAACCAAAAAAAATTTTTTTAAGAATTTAGTAATATGAATACAATAATATCAGACCTGTAATATCAATTCTGCACAAATTTCTTTTTTTTTTTTTACCTTAAAAAAATTATCTAACATGGCAGAAGTGGTCACAGAATTTTTCACATTTAAAAAAAAAAAAAAAACATTAATAACAATTATTAATATTTAAAGATTGTTCCATTGAAATGCATTGGAGAGCGCCAGGTAGCGAGAGGTCATACCTGTCGCTGTTCAAGGTCGGACGCTGGCGCTGTGGGCTGAGGCTGGAATAATGATGAATGAGTGGCTATATGGCGCTATCTCAGTCGCTAAGCAGGATCGGCTTGATTAATGTGTGATTGTGGTGGGGAGCCGGCGTTCTAGTGGCGGTGCCCGTCATTACCGGTCGCTCACCAGTCGCTACCTGTCGCTATTCCTTCATAAATAAGGGCCTTAGTCTCCCCTCTGATCGTCTATTCCCTGAGAGTAAAAAAAAAATCAAATTTTCCCTTCCCCTGATATATTGTACAACCCATTTTTGGTGTTTTATTCCCAGGCGTCAACAAATCACTGCCCCAGGCGCGGGCCTTTCATACGCAATGGCAATAACAACATCCTGAAGGCAGCCCCATTTGGATTTGGTTTTGCCATCCTGACCTACAATTAAAGATGAACATGGTACCTAAAGTAAAAAAGGGGCCGATTCCCCCCCCTCGGCCCCTACTTACCTTACCTGCTGCGGTGACATCCGGCTGCTTCGGGGCTCAACCATCACCCTCGCCGCCAGCTTAGCCATCTGTTAGCGACCATGCTCTTCATTATCCCACGACACTCAGCAAAGTCTCGCAGGATTTTGGGCAACTCCATTGCATGCTATTCATGGGCACTGTGCAGGCGCAAGATCAGGGTCCGCGGGCAATGCCTGATGGGATGCAAGATGGCGCCGCCCGTCGTAAGGTCACTTGGAAATCTGAGGGACCCAGAAGATGGATTCCCTGGTGAGGTGAGTAAATAGTGCCAAATTGTGAAACCGGAGGGGGGGGGGGCAGCAGATCGATGAGGTTTAGGGGAGGTTTTAACCTCCCCCGATGTTTCTCTTTAATGCTGCACACCATTTACACCGATTACTATATATGCTTGGCAAAAATATTATTTAGTTAGTCCAGGTAATTGCAATAAGGTAGAGAGGAGCTCACCTGAAACCTCAACCATGTGCCTCTCCTCCGTTTCCTGCAGCGTGCTGTAGATTCTGTAGCAGGGTTTAACCTTCTCAGTGCCAGCCTACCTAGAGTTGTTGTCACCCCATGTTGCCAAGCAGTTGTTAAGCATTTTGCATTATTTATGTAATATAACTGATCCAGGAAAATTATATATAGGGGTAACTTACATAATGATTTGCAGGAATCTGCTGTGCACAGGGGAGTAGCTAGGGGGGTGCAGGGGGGGGGGGGGCACGTGGCCTGGGTGCAGCAGGTCAGGGGGGCCCGAGTACAGGTGGGGGGCGCCATTTGGAATCTTAGCCCCTGGTGCCTGAAAGCCTAACTACTCCTCTGGCTGTGCATCTGCCGGGTATCCGCCAGGTTTATGCATTTACCAAGTGAAATTTTGAATGTTCCGCCAGCGTTGACCATGATTTTTAGTTTTACTTCTACTTCTATTTGGCTCGGCGAATGCTGAAGAACACTTTTGCATTTGCCTCCTTTTAGTGGTGAACCTCATAGGAATCAATGTTATTTAGGGAGAGATTGTCACTTTAGGTTTTTTTTAGCATCTTTATCTTATTTTTGGAACATGAACATTAGAAAGTTCCCCAGTATGTAAAAAACAACTAATAATAATGTTTTTACATGACGTTTTAATTTTCGAATAAACTTTTATCCTTAAAGTGGACCTAAACCCATGCCCCAACAGCCCTGGAAGCTATAAGATTCCAGGGACGCTAGATTCCCTCCCCCCAGGGGGAACCAGAATCAGGATGCCCCGCTGTGTGAGATCCCCCAGGTCTCCCAAAAACTAACCTTCTTTCCCGGTCCAAAGGCGCATGCGTGAGCAGTGGATGCATCCCCGCTATGCCTTCAGCAGGACATGTCCCTGTGCCAGTCATATGTGAATGCCCAGCGTGGGCACGATCCCTGATAGAGGGTAACAGCGGATGCAGCCACCAGCGTGTTCAGATCCACTGACCATAGACAAGCTCTTAGCGAAGGGGCGGGAGCAGATCCGAGCAGGCTGATTGGATGAGAGGCTGTGCATGCGCTGTAGGACCATGGAGGGATGAGTCAGATCAGGCGACCTGGGGGGGTTTCACACAGCGGGGCACCCCCCCATGCTTCGCAGGGCAAGGGTCAAAACCCAGGATAGTGAAAATCCTGCGTTTTTGGTCCACATTAAGCATTTCAAACAACCCAGACCCTCCATATATTCTGAGACCCCTCCAATGCCGACATATAGACAATCTGTTGCAGCAGGTCGCCGCCATTCTCCAAACCACTTTTCAATGTAAATGCCAGTGACTTTCAACAGCAAATTGCGGCACAAACACAACAAAATGCATTGCGAATCTGTGATCACTGGTGTTAGCTGCGGTAAGTTTTGCTCTGTCTTGTGTGCGCCGCACGTCCGGTGAACATACTCATATGTCAATTAGCGAATGGCAGTGAACATAGTAAATCACCCCCATTCATTTTTAGCAGAGTTTGGGCTTTAACATGAACTGTCTTGTTTGTAATTTTTTCTGCGCTTTCTCAACATCTTGGGTGAAAAAAAATAAAGAAATGAAATGTTTTTCATTTTGGGGGTTATTTAAGAAGGGATAGCGACAGGTAGCGCCTCGTAGCGGCAGGCAGCGTCTGGTGAATGCCGGGCGCTGTACGGGAAACCACATTTAAGAAAGCAAATCTGGAGGGCAAATCTAACAGCGCCATGTAGCGTCACTTGTATCATTACAGGTGGATCAGCGTATAGCGCCGGTGCTCTAGCTTCCAGAGCCTTTGGGTTATGATCTGGTCTAGGAGGCTTTTCAGTCTTTGATCTGACTGTATCTGGGGCCTCCACCAGATTTTGTGCCCAGAGGCCCCCACCACACTTAATCCAGCTGAGTCTTTTGGAAGAGAGGATTGGCTTACCGAATTGCTAAGGATGGTGATACATTTAAAAAGATTACATTTAAACTTCAGAAAGAAGAACAACTGGGATCCTGAACATGAGCTCTTTACATTGTAAAGGAAGCCTGCAATTTAGAAAGATGATACTAGATGGTGCTGTTGCAAAGGAACTCCAATGAAACAATAAAACCAATGGAACAATAGGAAATACACATAGAACCTTACTACCTCCAAAAAAGATACATTTACATTCTTATACTAGTGTTGCAGTTGATCTTAAACTGGACTAACACCCGTTTTTTGGGGTTTTTTTTATGGGTGTTGGTCCCGCAGACAGCGAATAAGAACAAGCTCGGAGGGGGGCATCCCCCGAACATAACCCCTCCCCCAGTTGCTCGCCGGTGGCCAATCGCAGGACTCCTTTCCCAAAATGAAGGTAACGATATAAGGCGTTCTGGGGTATTAGGTGCAAGGGGGGCTCCTGTATGCTTGTTCCTGTGTAAAACCCCAGAGAGAGCTCGTAAAAACTCACCTTCTCATACTTCAAAGGCGCATCCGTCCAATGAGAGCTGCCTGCTATGACCACGTCATTCGGCAGCCGACTCTCATTGTATACAATGGGAAGCGCGCGCTGCTGCATCCCCCGCATCCCTGGCATTGTGCGCACGCTCGCTCCTGGGCATTCGGATAGACAGGGGTGAGAGCGAGCATGCGGGGGATGTGGCAGTGTGCGCTCGCTTACTCCCAGGCATTCAGATAGGCAGGGTGAGACTGAACATACGGCCGGGATGCGGGGAATGCGGCAGTGCGTGCTCGTTTACTCCCGGGCATTCGGATAGGCAGGGCGAGAGCGACCACATGGCTGGGGATGTGGGGGATGTGACAGCGCACGCTCAATAACTCCTGGGCATTCGGATAGGCAGGGTGAGAGCGAGCACACGACCGGGGATGGAGAGGATGTGGCAGTGTGTGCTCGCTCCTGGGCAATTAGGATAGGCAGGGCGAGAGCTAGCATACGGCTGGGGATACGGGGGATGCGGCAGTGCGTGCTCGCTTACTCCTGGGCATTCGGATAGGTGAGTGCGAGTATACGTTGAGGGATGCGGGGTATGTGGCAGTGCGCGCTCGTTCCTGGGCATTCTGATAGGCAGGCCGAGAGCGATCATATGGCCAAGGATGCGGGGGGTGCGGCAGTGCGCGCTCGCTCCTGGGTATTCGGATAGGCAGGGTGAGAGCGAGCATATGGCCAAGGATGCGGTGGATGCGGCAGTGCGCGCTCGCTCTTGGGCATTCAGATAGGCAGGACGAGAGTGAGTATACGGTCAGGGATGCGGGGGTGTGTGTGGCAGTGTGCACTCACTTACTACCGGGCTATTGGATAGGCAGGGTGAGAGCGAGCACACGGCCAAGGATGCGGGGGATGCGGCAGTGCGCACTCACTCTCGGGCATTCGGATAGGCAGGGACGGGAGCAACCATACGGCCGGGGATGTGGGGGATGTGGCAGTGCGCGCTCACTCCTGGGCATTCGTATAGGCATTGAGAGACCGAACATACAGCCGGGGAAGCGGGGGATGCGGCAGTGCGCTAGCTTACTCCCAGGCATTCGGATAGGCAGGGTGAGAGCGCAAGGATGCGGGGGATGCGGCAGTGCGCTAGCTTACTCCCAGGCATTCGGATAGGCAGGGTGAGAGCGAGCACACGGCCAAGGATGTGGCAGTGCGCGCTCGCTCATGGGCATTCGGATAGGCAGGGGTGAGAGTGATCATATGGCCGGGGATGCGGGGAATGCGGCAGTGTGCGCTCGCTTACTCCCAGGCATTTGGATAGGCAGGGTAAGAGCTAGCATACGGCTGGGGATACGGGAGATGCGGCAGTGCGTGCTTGCTTACTCCCAGGCATTCGGATAGGCAGGGTGAGAGCGAGCACACGGCCAAGGATGCGGGGGATGTGGCAGTGCGCGCTCGCTCATGGGCATTCGGATAGGCAGGGGTGAGAGTGATCATATGGTCGGGGATGCGGGGAATGCGGCAGTGTGCGCTCGCTTACTCCCAGGCATTCGCATAGGCAGGGTAAGAGCGAGCACACGGCAGGGGATGGAGGGGATGTGGCAGTGTGTGCTCGCTCCTGGGCAATTTGGATAGGCAGGGTGAGAGCTAGCATACGGCTGGGGATACGGGAGATGCGGCAGTGCGTGCTCGCTTACTCCCAGGCATTCGGATAGGCAGAGCGAGCACATGGCTGGGGATGCGGGGGATGTGACAGCGAACACTCAATAACTCCCGGGCATTCGGGTAGGCATGGGCGAGAGCGAGCATACGGCCGGGGATACGGGGGATGTGGCAGCGCGCGTTTGCTTACTCCTGGGCATTCACATAGGCAGGGCGAGAGCAAACATACGGGCGGGGGATTCAGCAGTGCGCGCTCACTTACTCCCTGGCATTCGGATAGGCAGGGCGAGATCGAGCACATGGCTGGGGTGCAGGGGATGCGGAAGCACATGCATCCCTGGCATTGTGCGCACACATGCTCCTGGGCATTCGGACAGGCAGGGTCGAGAGCGAGCTTACGGCCAGGGATGCAGCAGTGCGCGCTCGCTTACTCCCAGGCATTTGGATAGGCAGGGTGAGAGCGAGCATGCGGTCGTGGTGCGGGGGATGCGTCAGCACGTGCTCCCCATTCAAATCAATGAGAGCCGCCTGTCGAATTATGTAGTCACAGCAGATAGCTCTCATTGGAGGAGAGCATGCGCCGTTCCAACCTGGACAGGTGCGTTTTTATCTTGTTTTGGGGGCACGAATCTAAACCCGGGAAAGTCAAATTCTGAAGGGTTAATGGCTGTGTGTTATTATTTTATTATTATTATTTTGAGAGCACACCAAATGTACACTGTTATACAAGCTGTACACTGAATACTATACATTGTATCAAAGAGTCAAATCAATGTTGTGTCCTGTAAAGATAAAATATTTACTTTAGTGAGACACTGAACATTGATTTGTTTAGAACTTTGATAAATGTTATTGTGTCAGGAAATGGGACATTGTCATGTAGATGTCGAGCGAGTAGCCCAATGTTACTGTATCTGTCCTACTGCTGAAATGTAAAATGTAATAAATACATTGCATGTCTGTCCCTATACTGTACATATGTACATACTTATGTTATTTGGCACATGGACATGTGTTGCTTATTACCCTACACTGCCATAACAGAGATAGGTGTCACTAAAACATGAAAGCTGATTGGCTGTGCCAGCACACACCTTCCCACGTCGGGCCCCTTAATCTAAGCTGTTATTGAGCATTTAGTGATGTTTGGGATTTTTGGATATTGCTAAATAATCCCAAGTAAACTAATCTCAATGTTTGGTTAATGGAGTAAATGAGAAAGTCAAGACCGAGCTGATTAGATGGAGCTAAACATATACCTGCGTCCTCTACATGCCACTGCCAGCTGCTAGTTATTTATGTATATGAGCCATCAGTCTCATGGATGTTAAAAACAGTTTAAAGTGGAGCAAAACCTGGGAATTTGACTCTGTGAACCCCCCCAGGTCGCCCATAAAAACTCACCTTTCCCCATTCCTATGGCACGTGCATGGGCTCACGTCCAACCAAAGCCTTTGCGGTGCCCCGGGGGAAGTTTCAAACAGCGGGATATCACGATTTTGTAATGCCCCATGGGAAGGCCAGCGGCCGGCCTTGGTATCTTTTGGAGTAGGGTTTTGTTCCACAAAAGGTATGGAGCATTGCAGTGGGGGACTATCAGGACCTACTAGTTTAGAGGTCCTAAGTTCCTCTTTAAGATCCTGAGATATGATGGTACCAAGGAACTTAGTGCTGCTGACTCTTCCTACTTCCACTCCTTCTATGCAAATCGGAAGAGGTTTTGTTGTGTTCTTTCTGAAGTCAACATAGAGCTTAAAGTGGACCAACACCCTCCCCTGATCGGCCCGGGAATCTATAAGATTCCCGGACCGATCAGCTCCCTGACCGCGGGGCACCCCGATCGGGGGTGCCCCACTGTGTGAAACCCCCCAGAAACCCCTAAATCCCTACCTGCTCCTCGATCCAGCGGCGCCCGCCGCCGCCTCCCGCGCGTCCCTCTAGCAGGACGCGCACCCGCGCCGGCCGTTTGTGAATGGCCGGCGCGGGCACGCTCCCTGTAAGAGTGACGCGCGGGAGGCGGCGGCGGCGGGCACGCTCTCTTGTCCGTTGCTGCCTCCCGCTTGTCCGTTGGCGGGGATTGGCTGCAGCGGTCACATGGGAGCAGGGGAGAGGTGAGTTTTTGGGGCTTTCTGGGGGGTTTCACACAGCGGGGCACCCCCGATTGGGGTGCCCCGCCGAAGTGGACCAAAACCCAGGATAGTCAAAATCCTGGGTGTTGGTCCACTTTAACAGTCTTTTTTTGTATTGAGGACCAGGTTGTCCGCTTTACACCAGTGACTTAGGGGATAATTTACGGAACGATCCGCTGCGAATCTGTTGTGTTTACGCATTTACCAAGTGAAATTTTGCATGTTCCGCCGGCGATGTCCATGTTTTTTAGATTTACTTCTACTTCAGTTTAGCTCAGCGAATGCTGCCGAACACTTCTGCATTTGCCACTTTTTAGTGTCTAATTCCATAGGAATCAATGATATTTAGGGAGAGATTTCACTTTTTCGAGCATGAACATTGGAAAGTTCTCCAGCTAACTCCCAAGATACCCCATATATATTGTGGGACCCCCTCCAATGCCGACATTATGCAGTGCTTTCTGATTACTGTAATGATAAAACGCTGACCAGCAGGCAAAAAAGCTCACCGGTATGCAGTTCGCAATCCTCACTGCAATGCACAATGCAAGTCACACTGGCTTCACTAAATATTTAGCAACAAACATGTAGATTTCATGGAGGTAAAAATGTCTTAAATATGCCGGGGAGTGTTAGAAAAGCGTCAGGACAAAGTGGCGCTTACTGGCGCTGGGATAATGAGCCGGCGGGTCCAACAGGAGCTGACATAGACCGGCCCATACCTAGTGCAACAATCAAAGCTAGCTTGATAGCGCTCTCTGTAGCGTCCGATAGTGCCAATGTAGACCACAGCACAGCGCCTGGTAAGAATGAAAATGCTGGAGCTCTGGAACTGGAGCCTCTGGAACCTCATAAATTAGGCACTAATCTAATTTGATCCGAAATGTCATTGTCATTTTGGACAATTTATTTATTTTATTTTATATGTTCTTATTTTTTTTTATATTTTTTCAGACCCAAACAGGCTAGCGCATCCTAAGCCACAAATGTTTTGCCCTGATTTATAATATTGACTCAGCTTTGATTATTATATTTGTGTATATATCTAGATTGTATTTTCTGTTCGGTTTTTATGCATAGTTTAAAGTGGACCAAAACCCAGGATTTTGACTATGCTGGGGTGCCCTGCTGTGTAAATCCCCCCAGGTCACCGAAACAAACTCCTCTCTTCCCGGTCCTACGGCGCATGCGTGGCCTCTCGTCCAATCCGAGCACGCTGGCGGCCACATCCCCCCTACCCTTTAACAAGGAGCGTGCCCGCGCCGGCCATTCACAAATGCCTGACCTAGAGGGATAGCAGGGATGCAGCCCCTGCTTATGCATGTGCCGTTAGACCGGGAAAGAAGGTGAGTTTATGGGTGACCTGGGGGGTTTCACACAGTGGGGCATCCCTCCCCCTGGGAATCAATCGGCCTGGGAATCTTATAGATTCCTGGGACGATTTACGTGGGTTTTGGTCTGATTTGGGATGCCCCGTGAAAAACCCCCCAGATCATTTAGAAAAAAAAATCTTGTCCAATCAGAGTCATTTGCCGTGCTTATGTGCAATTTGGCAAAAGGTTCTGCTCTCGGCAATCAGAAGCATGAGCGTCCGCATCCCCTGTAGCAGGCCCATCCTCAGTCTATCAGTCTATGTGAATGGCTGGGGACAGGAATGCAAGCATGGCCCAAAGGTGTGGGGGATGCAGTTGCCCGATATTCACATCGATGAGGGAGCCAGAAAGAAGGTGAGTTTTCCTGTGCCCACAGCGGGGCATCCCGCTGTGTAATAATAATTGATAATAATAACAGAAATTGAATCATACCAACGCTACCAGGCAATATTAAGTATCAAAAAGATTAACTTGCTGAAGGGGGGGGGGGGGAAGGTCGATCACCAGAGACGCATTTCAAGGAGAATCCGCGATATCAAGCCAGGTCTCATAGGCTCCAGGGTGGGTTTTGGTCCACTTTAAATACATGAAGACCCTAAGTGCTCCTTATTAGTAATGATCAAAATATCCAAGATTCATTTAAGGTCTGATTACCGTATATACTCGAGTATAAGCCGAGTTTTTCAGCCCACTTTTTGGGCTGAAAAAAGCCGCCTCGGCTTATACTCAAGTCAGGACTCAGCTGTCTTTTTTTTTTTTTAACTACCTAGCAGGCTTCGCGCATGTCACCGTCCAGCGCGCGTGCCCGGCGATCACGCACCCAGCCATCCTCGCTCCCTTCCTGTCTGCATTGTCCGCCGGTCACCGTGTTATGCTGTGGCCGCGTCAGTGAATAGGAGAGCGGCCTGGCTAGCTCCGCCCTCCTTCTGTGACATCATCAGTGAAGAAGGCGCGCGGAGGCTGCCGGCCTGCTCAGTACACCGGGAACCTAGGAGCGCCTGGTAACAGGTAATGGAGGAGCGGGCAGGGATTCGGGGGGAGGGTGGATTGTCACTTGGGGGTTGAAAAAGAAAAATTAGATTATGGTATGTTGATGGGTTTTTTTGTACAGATTGTGTGTGCACATTGAATTTAAGATTAGAGGCGCAGGGCAGGGAGCAAGCTCACTAATGCAATGTTTTATTTTAAGTGGAACAAAACCATAAGAGGCCGGCCCTGGAATCTAAAAGATTACAGGGCTGGCTGCTGGCCTTCAGCTTGGGCATCCTGATTTGGGATGCCCTTGGGGAAGGCAAGCAGCCAGCCCTGGAATCTTTGAGATTCCAGGGCTGTGAAATCCCCCAGGTCATCCATAATCACTTACCTCTGCGGTCCAACGGCGCATGCACAGGCTCTGGTCCAGTGAGAGCCACCCACCAACAATATGTACCTAATTCAGTAGACGGCTCTCAATTACATGAATGGCATTCCTGCCTGCCAAATTATGAAGTAATGGCCTGTGGCTTTCATTGGATCAGAGCCCGCGCATGCTCCGTTGGAGCCAGGGAAGGTAAATGCTCACTGGCCTTTCTGGGATGCCCCAGGACAAAGCCAGCAGCCAGCCTTGGAATCTTTCAGATTCCAAGCCAGACTCCACTGGGTTTTGTTCCGCTTTAATTGTGTCTGTGCAGGCCAGGCGGTGGGAGCTGGTGTATTGGGGTGTATGTGTGCTGCATTTCCCACCCTCGGCTTATACTCGAGTCAATAACTTTTCCAGTTTTTTTGTGGTAAAATTAGGTGCCTCGGCTTATATTCGGGTCGGCCTATACTCGAGTATATACGGTAATTAAAGTGTGTTAGATGCATTTGGTTTAATATGTTTAGTTTCAAATCCTTTTTTTTTATTTTAAACTTCAAATTGTCAAAACATGAAATTGTCTCTCTTTTTATGTTCTGTAAATAACATTATTTCTGATTACAAGGCTGCACAGACACTATTTCCTGATGAAACACTTTTCGTGATAAATACAGTAAATGTAACATCTTAACAAGACAGGCCTGTCTATGGGCAAAGCCAACGGGGAGGCCGATTTATTAATAGCGACAGTAGCGTGATTTTCTAGTATTCGCTGTGCTTGGCCGTTGTTCGGTTGTTGACAGCGACTCAGTCGGTGTGTGGTAATGTTGAATATGGGGTTAGGAGTCGCTGTTTGACAGGTTCCGCGCTGTATGGGAGCACATGACAACGAATGGTCATAGCGAACGGCTCCCAGCATATTCATTAAGAAATCACACTAAAAAAATTCTCGCACTGTAAAATGCATGTTTAAACCCCAGAGCGCTGGCGGCGATGTGTTAAAAGTCATTTTTTAACCCCCAAACAACCTTATTTTTGGAAAAAAATAATAAACAAGTTTTTATAAACATATTGTAATATGAATACATTAATATCAGACCTGTAATATCAATTCTGCACAAATTTTTTTTTTTTTTATTTTACCTTAAAAAAAAGATATAACATTGCAGAAGTGGTCACCAAATTTCTGACATTTAAAAAAAACAAAAAAAAAACTTTAATATCAATTAATTATGAATATTTAAAGATTGCTCCATTGAAATGCATTGGAGAGCGCCAGGTAGCGAGAGGTCATACCTGGCGCTGTGATGGGATTAGCAGCGGCGCTGTTCGCTGAAGTCTGCAACATGATGAATCCCGCGCTAGCTGACGCTCTCGCCGGCGCTAGCCTCATTTAGCGTGATAAATGCGTGATTGTGTTCGCAGCCTGGCGTTCTGGAGTCGGTAGCCGCCGATAGCTGGCGCTACCTGGCACTAGTGAGACACTACCTGGCGCTATCCCTTGATGAATAAGGGCCTAAGACGAGCAACCCGAGAACCCGCTTCATCTTTGCCAGGTTAGCTGTTGTAGTTAGAAGGAGAATGTGGTCACCGACTTGTGTAAGCGTGGCTTTGATAAACAATGTTATATAACAAGCCTCTAATCTGCTGCTGATAAGATGTTTGGCAGACATGTGAAAAATTTCTCTCCAGCAGCCGTCCATTAAATACAGATTATCTCCGACTATTCAAATAAGATTGGGCAAAGTCAACACAAACTACAGACTCGTCACACACACACACACACACACACACACCTCCTTTTCTGTCTTTTTTGTCAGATATTTCATGAATTCTAACCATAAAACCTGCTCTAGACAGAGGATTACAACTAATGTAGATTGACTTTTATTTTTTATCACAAAAGACGCAAACAAATTATCATTATTCTTTGTACAACTCACTCTATTTCCATTAAATTGTTATGAAATTGAGGCTTCAAATTCTGAACTATAAATTGATTTATAAATGGCACTTTGCATTTAATTACTGATCACGCATTGTCGTGACCCCCATTACCGCCCCATTTAGAGTTAGCCGAAGAACACTATAGACGCTACACTATATAACACTATATACACCGCAGACTATAACTCAAAATGTATGCCCTTTAATTGCTGGTGGTGCGGAAAAGAACTGGCCACTGTCCTCCATATATGGTGGAAATGTGAACATGTGAGACCTGTCAACATGTGAGATCTGGAGACGGACAACCTTGATCCTGAATCCAATATTTAGAAAGGACTTCAATTTATCAGTTCAAGGGCATCTCAATTTGGGATACCCCAATTTATCAGTACTCCCAGGGCATCTTAATTTGGGATACCCCACTGAGTGATTGCACACCAAAACCCTTTCCTAGGCCTCTACAGTGCTTTTGTGGCCAGCGGCCAGCGGCGCTGTATTTAAGTTTTGCTTAGCCAGCATTCATTCAGCCTGATGAAGTGGGGGATGCTCCCATGGAACGCGTGGCTCCTGGTGCAGTAGGTGGTGGGGAGACTCATTACTGGCATGTTTGGGATATTTTGATTATACCTGATTTATATAAGGTCTATGGCGTCCTTATTTTACAGTGCTGACTATGGGCCATATACATTTAATCTCAGGAATTAATTAGATGAAATGGCCACTGCCCAGAAGCGTCTCTTCCACCAGCTGCGTAGGCCTGCGCTCCATTCCGAAACGCGGCCACGTCACTTCCGGCGAGTCGGCGGTGACGCACTTCCTGCCAAAGTGCGCCCGCCGCTCACCAGTCTCGCAGAGGCGCGGGGCTGGGGAACGGAGAAGGGTGAGTATAAAACAAGGGCAGCCAGCACCTACCCGCTGCGTACTCTGCCTGAAGAAGTGACGTCACGAAACGCGTTGCAGGGATCTTTTTCTGGGGGTCCCAGTGGGTCTGCACGTTGCACTTTATTGGACAAGTAAGCTTTCATGTTTTTGTATTTTGTTTATGATTTGCACCTACCTCATTGCTAGTGTTACTCACAGGATATTGTTTGTTTATTCTTGATGCTGATGCACTTTGGAAGCACTTTGACACTTTATGTATTCATTTATACAGTATCATGAATTTTTGCACAGATATTAGGGTACCCCACTGGGATACAATAGGATAAAAAAACCCTCCCTCCCATTTGATGGCAGTTTATATGTGTGCTATATGTTTTTTAAAGAAATTCTTTTTAATGTGTCCTTGTATGTAATTTGGATCATCTAATACACTTGTTATGAATTATATTAAATAGAGTGCCATTGTTAGTCTCTGGATATATCCCGTTTTGGGGCAACCCCTGTGGTTGTAAGCTTGTGGTTTTCTTCGCCTAGTAGGGATAAAATCCTGGGGTTAAAAGTTGAGTCTATGATGGGTGACAGAGTCTGTCACCCCTGATTTCCTCTTCCTTTCATTAAAATAAAAAAACAAGCCTGGCGGGATATTTCTTGATGCTGGGTGTATAAGTGACCCCTCCTCCCTCCATCCAGCATATTTATATGGGTTTTTATTCTTGGGACATTTTTTCGCTATAGTGCTCCTTTAAGAAGCTCGCTAAGATGCAGGTTTTATATGATACCCCAAAGCTCGCCTAAAGTTTAACCTGTTTCAACAGATAATTAGCATGACCCTCAATCAGTGCTCCTGCACCAGGACAGGTAATACTTCATATACATTTTTTTTTTGCCTCTTTACTTTCCCTTTAAAAGCCGCCTTGTTTAGCTCCATACGTTAGAAACTAATCAGCTCGGCCTTGACATCCGCATTATCGCCCGTCTAGAAAACATCAATTTCCCAGTAAAGGGGCCGTGGTTGGAAAAGTCAACTTAGGCCCTTATTTATGAAGGAATAGCGACAGGTAGCGACTGGTGAGCGGCCGGTAATGACGGACCCCGCCACGAGAACGCCGGCTCCCCACCACAATCACACATTTATCAAGCCTATCCTGCTTGGCGACTGAGATAGCGCCATATAGCGACTCATTCATCATTATTCCAGCCTCACCCCACAGCGCCAGCGTCCGACCTTGAACAGCGACAGGTATGACCTCTCGCTACCTGGCGCTCTCCAATGCATTTCAATGGAGCAATCTTTAAATATTCATAATTAATTGTTATTAATATTTTTTTTTTTTGTTTTTTTTTAATGTGAAAAATTCTGTGACCACTTCTGCCATTTTAGATAATTTTTTTAAGGCTAAAAAAAAAAATGTACAGAATTGATATTACAGGTCTGATATTAATGTATTTCTATTACAAAATTATTTAAAAAACTTGTTTTTTTTGGTTTCCAAAAATATGGTTGTTTGGGGGTTAAAAAACTACTTTTAACCCATCGCCGCCAGCGCTCTGGGGTTTAAACATGCATTTCACAGCGCGAGAATTTTTTGAGCGTGATTTTTTAATGAATATGGTGGGAGCCGGTCGCTAGGGCCATTCGCTATCATGCGCTCCCATAGAGCGCGGAACCTGTCAAATAGCGACTCGTCACCCAATATTCAACATTACGGCAAACCGACTGAGTCGCTAACAACTACCGAACAACGGCCAAGCACAGCGACTACTAGCGAGTGCTCTGAAAATGCAGCTACAGTCGCTCAACTGTCGCTACCTGCCGCTATTAATGAATCGGCCTCTTATACTTTCCCCTGTCAACGTTGAAATTTGGGAGACGGTGAAGGTGTGTCCCGGTGCAGCCAATCAGTTTCTTATTTACGAGCCACACAAACCTTTTACTATTTTCCTAATAGTTCTTCAAGCTCACATAGAAAATTTGCTTTCGTTAGCCAGTGTTAAGAGTTTGGTCCCTCTGCCGCGCCAGTGGTGTTGTGGATCAATATAATGGGACGATGAGCCCTCCCCACTTCCCACAAGTATAAAGTCACATCCACAAATCCAGTTCAAATTCCTAAGACAAGATTAAAAAGAGAGACAGACCTAAAGATGGCGCCAGGAGAAGAACACTACACCCAAAGATGGCGACAGCGGCAGGACCTTATGTAGATATGACGTCATTAAAGTGGACCGACACCCAGGGGGGATCAGCCCTATAAGATTCCCGGGCCGATCAGATATTGGGATGCCCCGCTGTGTGAAACCCCGTAGGACGCCCAGAAACCTTACCTTATCCCCGTTCCAACGGCGAATGCGCAAGCAGCGGCCGCATCTTGCGCTTCCCTCTAGCAGGGCACGCAACCACACCCGCCGTTTGTGAATCGCCGGCGCGGGCGTGCTCCCTGTTAGAAGGAAGCGCGAGACGAGGCCTCCAGCGCGCTCAGAGCCGCTGTGGTTGTCCGTCGCTTGTACGTGCATTGATTGGACTGGATTGATTGGACGAGCGCTCGCGTAGGAGCGGGATGAGGTGCGTTTTTTAGGGCGATCTGGGGGATTTCACGCAGCGGGGCACGGAAGTGGACCAAAGCCCAGTATAGTCAAAATCCTGGGTGTTGGTCCACTTTAACAGCCTTCTGCACATGTGTTGTATTTGCTACATAGAAAAAGGACTAACTAATCTGTGCGTTCAGATAGAAGACATTGGCCTCGATTCAATAAAGGTAGAAAAAAATTCTCACGGTAGTAAAAGATTCAATTCAAGAGAAAAAAGCCTGAGAATGTCACTGTTACTGAATCACCCGATAAAAAGACAATGAAAGTCAATGGCACTTTTTTACTCCTAAGAAAAGTACAGAACCGTTTCCTCCTTTCTACACTGTAGTAAAAGCTGCCATTGACTTTCATTGTCTTTTTATCTGGTGATTCAGTAACAGTGACATTCTCAGGCTTTATTCTCATGAACTGAATCTTTTACTACCGTGAGAATTTTTTTCTACCTTTATTGAATCGAGGCCATAGAGATAGTTATTTCCTAAGTAAGCCTCTGTTTTTTATGTAGTATAAATAAAGCCTGGCATGTAAGGAGGGGTTTAGAAGCTTCTGCGTGTTGACTCCTCGTTCCAACTTCACATGAATTAATTAGAAAGCGGCCGAGGTGACAGATCTCTGGGACGACAGACAGCGTCCACATCATCTCTAATAGCATCTGACGTTTGGTATATAGAAGGTTGCCGGGTATCTGGGATGCCCTGTAATGGGAATCACTGCCTATGTCTGCCCGAAATGTATTCAGATGATGCACAGCATTCTCTGCTCCCCAGCTGTGCAAACTCCAACCTGCAGACTATAGACACTGGGCAGTAGAGGAGGCTTCTGTGCCACATTACAATGCAGATCGTGTGGCGTCCCAATCAGGGAATCCTTAATACTACGGTCAGCTATGACTGGTGGTCCGAAATAAATCGGATGTTCACCCTAAATAAGAGCTTATCCTATATATCCCACCCTGTACATACAGATTGCCCACATTAATCCGGACCTTCACCCTGAATAAGAGCCTATCTTATATGTTTCCCCCCTGTACATACAGATTGCCCACATTAATCTGGACCTTCACCCTGAATAAGAGCCTATCTTGTATGTTTCCCACACCCTGTACATACAGATTGCCCACATTAATCCGGACCTTCACCCTGAATAAGAGCCTAGCTTATATGTTTCCCCCCTGTACATACAGATTGCCCACATTAATCCGGACCTTCACCCTGAATAAGAGTCTATCTTATATGTTTCCCACACCCTGTACATACAGATTGCTCACATTAATCCGGACCTTCACCCTGAATAAGAGCCTGTCTTATATGTTTCCCCCATGTACATACAGATTGCCCACATTAATCCGGACCTTCACCCTGAATAAGAGCCTATCTTGTATGTTTCCCACACCCTGTACATACAGATTGCCCACATTAAAAATCATCCTACCTGCACCTATTTCAGTTTCTGAGCCTTTAAACATCCAAGATGGTGGCACATGGAGTCTCAGACTGCCTGCAGACAGGATATTTCCTTTGACTATGCCTCTCTGCATTCTGGGATTGCTGTCCTTTTCCCGACCCCAGCTCCGCTCTGTCTGTACAAAGCACAGCTATAACCCGCCTCCTTGCACATTTCACTCCTCTCCTCTCCTCAACATGTGATGCGTCTGAGAGAAGATAAAAACCAATATTTTAATTGTCCCTGCACCACCCTACAGATAAGGGTAAATTACAAAAGACCAGTGTGCATATATATGGTGTCCAAAGAGAAGGCAATTTAAAATTTGCAAGCAAACATAATGTGGGGCCCAGTACCCCACAAAAAGGACACCAATAAATTGCACCACCAATCTATATATTCAAAGATCAAGACATGTAACAATACTGTGAAAGATGGCGGCCCCCGTATCCTAGAGTCCTGAACAGAAAGAATAATAAGTAAGAAAATAAAAACATAAAATATAATAAGTTTAGATGCTGGGGAATAGTTGTTTAAAGGTTTGGGCTTTTCATTAAATGATGTTGAAGGCATACTTCCCAAGTGTCCCTGATTTGGAGGGACTGTCCCTCTTCTGAGTCCATGTCCCGCTGTCCCTTCTGCTTTGACGCCCATTGAGGTTTAACATGCAGAGCTGCAGCAATAAATGATTAATTTGCCTATTTAAAGTGTTTATATTGTTACTGTTACATCCTATCTCCTATCCATCCCTCAATGAGGGGGCGTGGCTTCATCAATCCCTCAATGAGGGGGCGTGGCTTCATCCATCCCTCAATGAGGGGGCGTGGCTTCATCCATCCCTCAATGAGGGGGCGTGGCTTCATCCATCCCTCAATGAGGGGGCGTGGCTTCATCCATCCCCCAATGAGGGGGCGTGGCTTCATCCATCCCTCAATGAGGGGGTGTGGCTTCTCATATCCATCCCTCAATGAGGGGGCGTGGTTTCTCCTATCCATCCCTCAATGAGGGGGCGTGGCTTCATCCATCCCTAAATGAGGGGGCGTGGCTTCATCCATCCCTCAATGAGGGGGCGTGGCTTCATCCATCCCTCAATGAGGGGGCGTGGCTTCTCATATCCATCCCTCAATGAGGGGGCGTGGTTTCTCATATCCATCCCTCAATGAGGGGGCGTGGTTTCTCATATCCATCCCTCAATGAGGGGGCGTGGTTTCTCATATCCATCCCTCAATGAGGGGGCGTGGCTTCTCATATCCATCCCTCAATGGTGGGGGCGTGGCTTCTCATATCCATCCCTCAATGAGGGGGTGTGGCTTCTCATATCCATCCCTCAATGAGGGGGCGTGGCTTCTCATATCCATCCCTCAATGAGGGGGTGTGGCTTCTCATATCCATACCTCAATGAGGGGGTGTGGCCTAATTTAACAAATGTCCCTCTTTCCCACCTTGAAAAGTTGGTAGTTATACTTAAGGTCCGTTTTAAAGTGGACCAACACCCACCGCTGATCGGCCCGGGAATCTATAAGATTCCCAGGCAGATCAGCTCCCTGCCTGCGAGGCACCCCGATCGGGGGCCCCCCGCTGTGTGAAACCCCCCAGGACGCCCCAAATCCTACCTGTTCCTCGTTCCAACGCATGCGCGGGCCGCCGCCACCTCTTGTCACCTCCCCGTTTGTGCATGGACGGCGCGGGGGCGCGCTCCCTGTAAGAGGGACGCGCGAGAGGCGGCGGCGGGCGCTCTCACCTTGTCCGTCGACAGACCTCGCTTGTCCGTCGGCGGTGATTGGTGGAGCGAGTCACGTGGGAGCGGGGTCAGGTGAGTTTTTGGGGCTTTCTGGGGGGTTTCACACAGTGGGGAACGCGCCCGGGGTGCCGCGCGGAAGTGGACCAACACCCAGGATAGTGAAAATCCTGGGTGTTGGTCCACTTTAAGGCAGAAGAGGTACCGGAGGTCAAGGAAACCAGAAAGAGGATCCAAGTTAATATGCGACCTTTCACTCATAGGAACCGAGACAAATGTTGTTTGGCTTAGATAACCACAAAAACAGTGACGTGGAGGGAGGTAAAGTGTTTGTGTGTCGCAGAAGCTGGAAGCTGATTGGCTCTCGTCCAACACACCTTCACTTTCCTCTAAACTTTATACATCAGCCACATCAAAGTTTACTTTTCCGACCTTAGTCGCTGTTATTTTAGAGCTTTGAGTTGGGATTGTGGATATCAGGAAAATAATCTCCCCGGGGTTTGGTTTGCAGGGCGTTAATGAGAATCGCAAGGCCGTGCTGATTAGATTTAATGTATAGAGCTAAACATATACCATGTCCTCCACACACCAACCCCACCTGCTGTGTAATAGTCAGAACTCACACGGGTGGATATAGCAAAACAAGTATTTACATTGTGGCTTTTTACACTAATTTTGTTGCGTGCTGGGTGCAGCAAATCCAGACATTAGACATTAGTGGTGTAAGAGGAACTGGCTTTACTGGAACATGAATGCAGTAAGAGAAGGTCACCTTACATGGTGGATAACGTGGAGGCTGATTCATTACTGACGCCAGGTATCGGCAGATGAGCGTCTGTATAACGGCGCTTAGAGCGACCACTAGTAACCAGTACTAGCGCTGTAACAGAGCGCCACAGTCGCTCTAGTAACCTGGTCGGCATTAATGAATGTGATGTATGTTGGACGCTCTAACACCAGTACGACGCTGCAGGAAGAGAGAGGTAGCAGCAGCTCAGTGCGACCGACTCTCAGCGACTCACACCTTACTTATCAGCGTCGGCGCTCTAAAGCTGGGCGCTGTAGCATAGAGCGCCAGACGCTGTGTGATTAAAGTCTGTTTTTGAACACATATCCACCGGTAACAAAGCGAAAACACATGGAATGACATTGTTGGAACACTGTGACATTAACACTTTGGTGCCAGACCTGTAATGACAATTCTGCATAAAAAAAATAAAAAAATCCCAAAAAGTTTTCAAAAATGACTTTTTCTAGGCCAGGAGAGGTCACACAATTATTTGAGAGAAAAAAATAATAATAAAACCCTGTTTAAACAGAAGAAAAGGAACGTCCATCGAAATGTATTTGAGAGCGACAGGTACAGGCTAGACGCTGAGCCGCCTGCAATAATACATGTGGCGCTACATGGCGCTGTTAGAGGCGCTATACACTGACCTGCCTGTAATAATACATGTGACACTACATGGCGCTGTTACAGGTGCTATACACTGACCTGCCTGTAATAATACATGTGACGCTACATGGCGCTGTTACAGGTGCTATACACTGACCTGCCTGTAATAATACATGTGACACTACATGGCGCTGTTACAGGTGCTATACACTGACCTGCCTGTAATAATACATGTGACGCTACATGGCGCTGTTAGAGGAGCTATACACTAACCTGCCTGTAATAATACATGTGACACTACATGGCGCTGTTACAGGTGCTATACACTGACCTGCCTGTAATAATACATGTGACACTACATGGCGCTGTTACAGGTGCTATACACTGACCTGCCTGTAATAATACATGTGACGCTACATGGCGCTGTTAGAGGAGCTATACACTAACCTGCCTGTAATAATACATGTGACACTACATGGCGCTGTTAGAGGTGCTATATGCTGAGCCACCTGTAATAATACATGTGACGCTACATGGCGCTGTTAGAGGCGCTCACCAGATTCGCTTTCATAAGTGTGTTTTTGCGTACAGGGCCCGGTGTTCACCAGACGCTGCCTGCCGCTATGAGGCGCTACCTGCCGGTATTCCTTGATGAATAAACCCCATAGACAGGAAAAAGAAGTCATAGAGATCACCTCAATGTACAGGAAACACAATATGCAGCCGAGAATGTGCTACACTTAGGCCCTTATTTATGAAGGAATAGCGACAGGTAGCGACTGGTGAGCGGCCGGTAATAACGGGCCCCACCACGAGAACGCCGGCTCCCCACCACAATCACACATTTATCAAGCCAATCCTGCTTAGCGACTGAGATAGCGCCATATAGCGACTCATTCATCATTATTCCAGCCTCAGCCCACAGCGCCAGTGTCCGACCTTGAACAGCGACAGGTATGACCTCTCGCTACCTGGCGCTCTCCAATGCATTTCAATGGAACAATCTTTAAATATTAATAATTAATTATTATTATTTTTTTTTTTTTAAATGTGAAAAATTCTGTGACCACTTCTGCCATTTTAGATAATTTTTTTAAGGTAAAAAAAAAATGTACAGAATTGATATTACAGGTCTGATATTAATGTATTCATATTACTAAATTATAAAAAAAAACTTGTTTTTTTGGTTTCCAAAAATATGGTTGTTTGGGGGTTAAAAAACTACTTTTAACCCATCGCCGCCAGCGCTCTGGGGTTTATACATGCATTTCACAGCGCGAGAATTTTTTGAGCGTGATTTTTTAATGAATATGGTGGGAGCCGGTCGCTAGGGCCAGTCGCTATCATGCGCTCCCATACAGCGCTGAACCTGTCAAATAGCGACTCCTCACCCAATATTCAACATTACGGCAAACCGACTGAGTCGCTATCAACTACCGAACAACGGCCAAGCACAGCGACTACTAGCGGGCGCTCTGAAAATGCCGCTACAGTCGCTCAACTGTCGCTACCTGCCGCTATTAATGAATCGGCCTCATAGATATATATGTACCAACACCATCTACTGTCCTAAATGTAAACTGCATTAACCTACCAATAGAGATGCAAATCATATACAGAGACAAGCTGTAAGCTGTTGCACAGTAGCTCCAACAGATTTAACCTGACCTCCCCTAACAATGGGGAGCAAGTACTACCTGGACTGGAATCATGATTCTGGTGCCCGATAGATAGCAGAGCCCAATTTGGGTACTGGGAATAATTATTTATAATTTATAATAATATAATTATAATACGACTACTACTACTACTACTACTACTACTACTACTACTACTAATAATAATAATTATTATTATTATTATTATTATTATTATTATTATTATTATTATTACTATTATTAATAATTATTAATTATTAATTTAACCAAACATTGGGGGGCCAAGATAAAAATTTGGTAAATCAAGTTCAACCCTGGCTGCACATTTGGGTGTGAATTGCAGCCTGCTTCTCAGTGAGCTTTTTAAAAATTTTAAAGCAGAACAAAACCGGGGAATTTGAATTTCCCGTTTTATTGTTTTGTGCCCCTGGGGCATCCCAATATGGGGATGCCCCAGTGTGTGAAACACACCCATTACAGGCTGGATGACAGAATCCCCTCATTACAGGCTGAGTGGCAGAATCCCTCCAATCCCTCCCTCCCCCCCGCGCTCACCTTGCTGTCCTGCCGCCGCTGGGAGCTTTGGATTCCGCCAGTGAAAACCAGAGGATGCTGCTGCTGGAAGCCAGGGATGGCACTGCAGAGCAGAGCTGGGGTCAGGGAAAGGACAGCAATCCCAGAACGCAGAGCAGCACAGTCAGAAGACACTTCCTGTTTGCAGGCTGCCTGATGATCCATGAGCCGCCATCTTGGATGTTTAAAGGCTCATAGCATGCAGTAGATAGAGGTAGGATGATTTTTAATGAGAGCAATCTGTATGTACAGAATGGGGGAAACATATAAGACAGACTCTTATTCAGGTTGAGGGTCCGGATTAATGTGAGAAATCTGTATGTACAGGGTGGGGGAAACATACAAGAAAGGCTATTATTCAGGGTGAAGGTCCTGATTAATGTGGGCAATCTGTATGTACAGGGTGGGGGAAACATACAAGAAAGGCTATTATTTAGGGTGAAGGTCCTGATTAATGTGGGCAATCTGTATGTACAGGGCGTGGGAAACATATAAGATAGGCTCTTATTCAGGGTGAAGGTCTGGATTAATATGGGCATATTCAGGGTGAAGGTCTGGATTAATATGGGCAATCTGTATGTACAGGGCGTGGGAAACATATAAGATAGGCTCTTATTCAGGGTGAAGGTCCGGATTAATGTGGGCAATCTGTATGCACAGGGTGGGGGAAACATATAAGATAGGCTCTTATTCAGGGTGAAGGTTCGCATTAATTTGGGCAATTTGTTTGTACAGGGGGGAAACATATAAGATAGGCTCTTATTCAGGGTGAAGGTCCGGATTAATGTGAGCAATCTGTATGTACAGGGCGTGGGAAACATATAAGATAGGCTCTTATTCAGGGTGAAGGTCTGGATTAATATGGGCAATCTGTATGTACAGGGTGTGGGAAACATATAAGATAGGCTCTTATTCAGGGTGAAGGTCTGGATTAATATGGGCAATCTGTATGTACAGGGTGTGGGAAACATATAAGATAGGCTCTTATTCAGGGTGAAGGTTCGCATTAATTTGGGCAATTTGTTTGTACAGGGGGGAAACATATAAGATAGGCTCTTATTCAGGGTGAAGGTCCGGATTAATGTGAGCAATCTGTATGTACAGGGTGTGGGAAACATATAAGATAGGCTCTTATTTAGGGTGAAGGTCCGCTTTAAGGAGGCTTTAACCTTTCCTTTCTCCATGAAAACCAAAGTTCCCCTTTATTCCCATGTGAACCATCGGTTGCTTGTTCAAATACCAGCAGGTGGGTGAGTGGAGGACACGGTATATGTTTAGCTCTTTACATTACATATCATCTGCCCGGCCTTGACTTTCTCCTGAACGCTCCGCAAGCCAAACACCTACATGATCAACAACAACCGTGATTAAAGGGGACTGAAGGTCAAATGCCTCATAGAATAGCTCCAGCCACCCTCACTCCCGAACCTGTACAAAGTCCTTGGCCAATTTGCCCAAATCTCAGGCTTAACAATCAATAACGAGAAGTCAAGGGCATTAAATATGGCCCTTATTTAACAAGGGATAGCGCCAGGTAGCGAATGGGGAGCGAACGGTAATGACGGTCACCGCCACGAGAACGCCGGCTCCCCTCCGCAATCACACATTTATCAAGCCGATCCTGCTTAGCGACTGACAGAGCGCCAGATAGCGAATCATTCATCATTATTCCAGCCTCACCCCACAGCGCCAGCGAGCGACCTTGAACAGCGACAGGTATGACCTCTCGCTACCTGGCGCTCTCCAATGCATTTCAATGGAGCAATCTTTAAATATTCTTAATTAATTGCTATTAATGTTTTTTTTTTTTTTAAATGTCAAAAATTCTGTGACCACTTCTGCAATGTTATTTTTTTTAAGGTAAAAAAAAAAAAAATTGTGCAGAATTGATATTACAGGTCTGATATTAATGTATTCATATTACAAAATGTTTTGAAAAACGTTTTTTTTTTCAAAAAATATGGTTGTTTGGGGGTTAAAAAAATACTTTTAGCCCATCGCCGCCAGCGCTCTGGGGTTTAAACAAGCATTTCACTGTGCGAGATTTTTTTTAGCGTGATTTGTTAATGAATATGCTGGAGCCGTTCGCTATGGTCATTCGCTGTCATGCGCTTCCATACAGCGCGGAACCTGTCAAATAGCGACTCCTCACCCAACATTACCGCACACCGACTGAGTCGCTATCAACTACAGAACAACGGCCAAGCACAGCGACTACTAGCGGGCGCTCTGAAAATGCCGCTACTGTCGCTCATCTGTCGCTACCTGACGCTATTAATGAATCGGCCTCCCCATCTCTGCCGTCGGACGTGGTGGATCAGATTAAGGCTAACTTCCCTTTCCGTTGGGCCATGGAGTCGCTCCCATATCTGGGGGGCGTATCTCAGCCAAGTTTACCAACCTATATGAAGCCAACTATCCTCCTCTGTTTAAGTCCCTAACCTGCCTATTGGAGGTCTGGAGGTCATAGCCAATCTCTTGGATAGGTCGCATTAATGCGGTGAAGATGACAATTCTCCCGAAATAGCTCTACCTCTTCAGAACGCTACCAATTAAAATCCCATTGTCTATGCTCCGGGTGATGCAGAGGAGGATCTTGGCTTTTGTATGGTTAACGGGGCGCCCAAGGGTATCCAAACGCACTGTGCTAGCCCACAGAGCACAAGGGGGGCTGGGAGTGCCAGGCATATTTAAATATTATAAAGCCTCTCAGATCGCCCAGCTGGTCCCCATGCACTCGCCCCTCAGGCCCCCATTGTGGGTTTTCCTTGAACTTCCCAATTGCGCACCGATACCTATCGACAGCTTACTTTGGACGGAACCTGGACTTAGGCCCAAAACGCTTAGTCCCCTAATGAGACACTCACTTGCAGTATGGGACTCGGTTAAGTGTTCCGCCTCCTTGATGTCCCCCCACACTCCCCTAGCACGTCTTTGGGATAACCCAAGTTTCCCCCCGGGTGTGCAGAACAAATTGGCTTTTAAGTGGTGGCAGGATCGGGGTTTAAATAGAATAGCTGACCTACTCATGGAGGGAGGCCTGGGGTCCTTCCGCGACTTGCAGGAGAAATATGGTATCCCCCACAAGGAATATTTCCGTTATATTCAACTAAGGCATTGGATTCTGCCCCTGACTAAACTGTGTTCTTCCTCTCGGGTGATGACCCCCTTCGAGGATTTATGCTTTGAGTCCCACGCGTATGTGAGTAGCTGGGAAAAGGATCTGGGTCCGCCTAGGGGGGAAAGGGGATGGACAGAGATATGGTCTCGTATCCCAAAATGTTCCATTAACATCCTGACAGTGGAAACAGCCTATAAGGTGATGCTTCGCTGGTACCTTGTGCCGAGCCGCTTGAGTAAGAAGTAAGGCTGGGTCATGCTTTAGGGGCTGCAGTGCGGATGGGGATTTTATACATATTTGGTGGACCTGCCCCATGCTGGCTCGCTTTTGGAACCAAGTGTTCAGGACAGTCAACGAAATCTTCGGATCCAACATGAAGAAGGATCCCTGGGTGGCCCTCCTGCACTGTAAACCCTGTGAATTGTCTAATAAGCAACACAGACTTTTTGCCTACCTTCTCCTGGCCGCCAAGCAGACCATAGCTAAGGCCTGGAAGAAGCAATTTACCCCAATCTTGGAGGTGTCAGCCAGGATGAACGGCTTTCTCATCAACGAGAGGCTATCTAGCATCCTGACCGACTCCCACGACAAATTCCTCTCGGTATGGGAACCATGGATAAGATTTACCTGGCCTGGTGAATCTCTGCGGGCACTATAATAACCATATGTGCTGTCTGGTGGTGCGCGGGAGTGATAACCCCCCCTTCTCTCCCCCCTCCTTTCCCTCCCCCCCTCCTATCTCTTCTCCCCCTCTCTATACTTAGGCCCCTATGTGGGGTCACTTTCTCTCTTTTCTTTTTTATAAGAGCTTTTCTGTTTTTTGACGGTTTCTTGACGGTTCCTTCTGTGCATGCGTACGGCTGTGTGGGACAGCCCACTGGCATAACCCAAGGGCGTGCGGTCGTGGGGGTGCGGATGGCGGGGCTGGTCGCGGACACCGCGGGGCTCCGTGATCCGCACAGTCCTGGACACAGTCGTGATGTAATGTAAACTGCGCTGGTAGTACCGAACGTATGTCCGGTGCCTCCCCATGCTTGTAGTTACTGTGAGAATTGTTAAAACACTGATCTGGTTACCCTGTTGTACTGTAAAATGTATGCTGCTAGCCCATTTCATTTTCTATACACCTCCCCTGCGTGGGATGGCAATACACTGCTGTATGTCTTGCAAATCTGTATCGTTGGAAATTTCAATAAAAAAATATTGAAACAAAAAAAAAAAAAGAAAAAGTATGAACAGAAGACCAAGTAGCGGCCTTACAAACTTGTTCAACAGAAGCCTGGTGCTGAAAAGCCCAAGACGCTCCAACAGCACGAGTAGAATGAGCAGTAACACGAAAAGGGGGATCCTTCCCCTTGGCCGAATAGGCCCCAACAACCGCCTGACTAATCCATTTGCTAATGGAAGATTTGGCCGGAGCCAGACCCTTCCTAGGCCCACAGGGCACAACAAAAAAGGCATCAGTCTTATGAAAAGGAGAAGTAGTAATCAAATAGTACTTAACACAGCGTACTACATCCAAACAATGCAAAATCCTCTCCTTGTCATTCTTAGGCTTAGGACACAAGGAGGGAAGAACAATATCCTGATTCAAATGAAAAGCAGAAACAACCTTAGGAAGAAATTCTGGTTTGAAACGAAAAACCACCTTGTCCTGATGCCTCTCAAAGTAGGGCGCCTGAATCGACAAGGCCGCCAACTCCGAGACACGCCGAACCAAAGTGATAGCCACCAAGAAGGCAATCTTCTGAGTCAAGGTAGACAGAGCAATATCCTGCAAGGGCTCAAAGGGAGGAGCCTGAAGAGCAGAAAGAACCAAGTTCAAGTCCCAAACAGGGAGCAATGGCTTCCTGGGAGGCCGCACATGCGTAACCCCCTGGAAAAAGTTTTAACTAAAGGATGAAGCGCAAAAGGCTTCTGAAAAAAGATAGAAAAGGCAGAAACCTGCCCTTTCAAAGTACTCAGCTGGAGACCAGAGTCCAGCCCTGATTGCAAAAACTCCAGAATCCTGGAAACCGAAAAGACCCTACAAGGCAAAGATCTAACCTCACACCAAGCGATATAGACTCTCCAAGTCCTATAGTAGATGGTAGAAGAAGACCTCTTCCGGGCACAGATCAGAGTCTTAACAACCAAGTCAGAAAGACCCTCCTCCTTCAAGATGAAGGTTTCAGCAGCCAAGCTGTCAAACCCAGCGTTGGTAAATTGGGGTAACACAGCCGACCCTGAGTGAGCAGATCGGGCCGAAGAGGCAGAACGACCTGATCCACCGCCAGCCGAACGATGTCTGCGAACCATACTCGCCTTGGCCACCTTGGAGCCACGAGAATGGCGGACACCCTTTCCAGAGCCAGCTTCCGTACCACCTTCCCTAGCATGGGTATTGGAGGAAAAAGGTACAGAAACCCCAGATCCCCCCAGCTCAGGGACATGGCATCCACCGCCAGAGCCAGAGGATCCTGGGAGAGCGGCACGAAGGTCGGAAGCCTGCAATTGTGACGAGAGGCAAACAGGTCCACCTCCGGTGTCCCCCACCGGAGACACAGCGACCGAAAAACTTGAGGATGGAGAGCCCATTCTCCCAGACGGGAAGAGCACCTGCTCAACAGATCCGCTTCCCTGTTTTCCACACCCGGAATGTAAACTGCCGAGAGACAAGGAACATGGGCCTCCGCCCAGGTCAGGATCAGGGACACCTCTCTGAGGGCACCCAGACTGCGAGACCCTCCCTGATGATTGATGTAAGCAACCGCTGTTCGATTGTCCGAACAAACCTGAACCGGAAGGCCCAGAACATGCTGAGTCAAAAGAACAAGAACCAGACGGATTGCTCTCAGTTCCAGAACATTGATGGGCAAGTGGGCCTCTCGAGGTCCCCACTGCCCCCAAAACTGAAGATCCTTCCAAAATTTCCCCCCATCCCGAAAGACTGGCGTCCGTTGTGACAATTTCCCAGAGAGGGGTCAGGAAAGACCTGCCCCTCAAGAGATTGGTAGAGACCAACCACCATTGAAGGGACTGCCGGACCCGGGAGGACAACTGGAAGGACCGATCCAACGACCATGGTCGCCGGTCCCAAGCCGCCAACAAATGAAGCTGAAGCGTCCTTGTGTGAAATTGAGCAAAAGGGACCGCCTCGAAAGAGCCAACCATCAATCCTACCAGTCTCATCCCCAGACGGATGGACGGTCGAGGATTGGAAAGAAGGAACCGAGCCAATTCCTGAATCAGACAAATCTTGGATTGAGGCAAAAACACCCTGTGTTGACAAGAATCCAACCGCATTCCCAGAAAGGACACCACCCTGGCCGGGTCGAGGGAGGACTTGGTAAAGTTGATCACCCAACCGAAGCTTTCCAGCGTGGAGACCACCGTCCTGGTGTCCGTCTCCGATTTGATTGAGAGAAGGAGCCATGATGAGAAGGTCGTCCAGATAAGGTACGACGCGAATGCCTTGAGATCTGAGAATGGCCATCACCCCTGCCAGCACCTTGGTGAACACTCTTGGAGCCGAGGTAAGGCCAAACGGAAGTGCCACGAATTGAAAATGCCGATCCTTCATCACAAACCGAAGAAAACGTTGATGAGCCTGGCAGATGGGTACATGAAGGTAAGCATCCTTGATGTCTATGGACGTCATGAAGTCCCCCTGCCGAAGAGAACCGATGGCCGATCGCAGAGTTTCCATGCGAAACTTCCGAGTACGGATGAACCTGTTGAGGAACTTCAGATCCAGAACGGGGCGAACCGACCCGTCTTTCTTGGGGACTGTGAAAAGATTGGAGTAAAACCCAAGGCCCACCTCCAAGTGCGGCACCGGCCGGATGACTGCCATTTCCAGAAGATTCTTCACCGACGCCAGGAGCCCCTGCGCGGCCAAAGGATCGGTGGGCACCCGAGACCGGAAAAACCGTGAAGGAGGGCGAGACTAGAACTCCAGCTTGTAACCAGAAAACACCACCTCCCGGATCCATCTGTCCGGAACCTCCTGGTCCCAAACCAGGGAGAAGTGTCGCAATCGTCCCCCCACCCACACGGGTGAGGGCACCCCCTCATTGCTGAGCGGGCTTACCAGCAGGCTTGGGCTTGGCGCCCCAGGACTGACCGGGACGGCCACGGCCCCTCCCCCGGGTCCAACCTGCACCCCTGGTAGCGGGAAAGGAGGCCCCTCTGCCCGCTCTGACTCCTCGAAAGGAGGGACTAAAGGTCGCTCCCCAAAAGGAACGACGAGGCCTCTTGCGTTGAGGCACTTACCACCCTTGGTAACTGAATCCAATTTATCGCCAAACAGGCGCAAACCTACAAAAGGAAGAGCTGTAAGCGACTTCTTAGAGTTAAAGTCCGCCGTCCACTGGCGCAGCCACACCGACCGACGAATAGCAACCAACAGGGCCGTGGTCCTGCTACACATCGCAAGTGCATCGTCCTGGGCGGTCATGACAAAGGAAATAAACGATTCACACTGCTTGAGAGAACTGAACTCATCCCAAGTGGGATCAAGATCTGCGTACAAATCTCTAACAATGGACCTAACAGCAGTGTCGATCCAGCACTGATAAAACCATGGCGAGCCAACCGATCCTCACCATCCTTAATGGTAGTAGTGTCAGGGGAGTGCAACACAGCCGTGTTAGACAGCCCCAAAACAGGGGCATCGACGTCAGGGGGAACAGACCAAAGCTTCACCAAATCCTCCGGAAAGGGATAACGCTTATCCCAACTAGGAGGAACTCCAACAAGGCGCGTGGGTTGTTCCCATTCCTTAAGGACAACCCTCACAAAGTGTTGTTGCCTGGGAAACACCAAGCGCGGCTGGGGCACATCAAACAACTCACCCTTTGGCGGGGGGACCGCCTCGGACGGATCCAAAGCCAAAGTTTCAAACATTTGAGCCAAAATGGAAGGAGTGTCAAGGGACACCCCCGCAGCCTGATCGCCAGCGGTACCAACCAATTGCTGGTCTGCAGGCTCGTCCGAGTCCTCAAGGAGTTCCCCCTCCTCAGCCGGGGGACAATCGGACCAATCCAATACTTCAAACACCTCATCCTCCAGAACAGGCGATGCCGGAGAAAGGTGCTTCCGCTTAGCCGTAGCCTTCTGAGCCACCGCGGCGGAAACTATTTTCTCGAGGTTGGCCAATCGTGCACACACCTCGGATTGCGAATCCCCACCTTTGACAACGTCACACGGGGTCCGGAATAGGTGGGTGTGGGGGGTAGGAGATGACGGAAGATGCGTGGAGCCAGAGTGCCGGACTGGCGCGCAATATTCTGCTGTGCACATGGAATACATATTATGACATCATCGCCTGGGAGCGGAGCCCCACAACCCCCACACAGCCTCGATAGCCCCGAAGAGCCATTTCCGGTAATGTCGGAAGCCTCCATATGGTGAAATTATGGCATTCGCAATAACCTAGGGATTTACGCATTAAGCAACCCGGGATGCCCCTTTTATAATTAAAGTCCCGGGAGTGGGAGGATTTTTAAGCCTAGGAAAATCCCAATTTGGAGAATAAGACTAGCCAGGTATATCAGACCGGGAGACCCACTGCAGTGAGGGGATCCCAGAATCTGTAAGGGAAAAGAGACCACAATCAGTCCCCCAAAGAAAGTTTGCCAGCATGCACCACACACATACACCAAACAGAATGCAACAGTGAAATATATAAACAATATATACAAAAGCAAGAGAAGTATATACAGCCCATGAAAAAAAAAATATATATATATACATATATAATTAATATGTGCCTCCAGGAGGGGGAAGCTATACCAAAGTGCCAGGGAAACTCGCAAGCGACTGCCATTAGCATGCACTACACAGACAACAAGACAAACAAACAAACCCTGCTTGAATGACGGCGCCCTCCTCAGCCGAGCTAGGGACCGCTGGCCTGTTGTTGAGTGCATCCGTGTAGTGAGGACTCCGGGAGAGGAAGAGGAAGGAAGGTGGGCCGGGCTCAGCGAGTGAAGCGCTCCGGCCCGGCCCCCCCGCCCCATACAGCGTGGGCCAAGAGGGAGAGCGCCCCGCCCCCCAAGACACGAGCAGCGCGGCCCGCCGAATGGCGGCGCCGCGTGCAAACGGGCGCCATCAGACGCCCTCAGTCCCCCACACAGACCAAGCAGGGAAGTTTTAAACATGCTACAAGGAGCCCCAGCAGCTCGGGACACGTGCCTGCACGCCGCGGCGCTGACCCCGCCAGCTGCCAGCGCTCCCCAAACACACAGAATCACCACAAGTGAAAAGCACCCCATACAAACCAACCCCCTCCCCAACGCGAAGGGAGAAGGGACCAAGCGGGAGAAGGTGGCCAAGGGGAACACCGGGACAGGGGCATCCCAAATCCGGATCACCATGCCAGATAACCGTATTTCCCCCCGCGTGGGGACGAGCGGAGGAGATAAGCTCCTAGGCACCATATAGTGCCATCTACCGTTGCCCAGCCAGCAGCCTAGGCTGGGAGGCTTCCGTTATCTATCTAGGCATATAAACAATTGACTGGGCAGAAATAGACTAAGAGGGGGGTGCCGGGGTTTGACCCCCGCTACCTGCAAGCAGGAGACTTCTTTCTTCTGTCTTGTCGCATCTTGCAAAGAGAAAACACTGGGTGTTAAGTGGGAGGTCCCAGGTATATATAGGCCGGAAGGGGCTCGTTTTCAAGACTTCTCTCTGCAACGTCGCCACCTGCCGGTGGAGTAACCCGATCGTAAGAATTAAAGGGGAAGCGGAGTGTGTGACACACTGAGAATAATGCTTGTTTGAAGCCCAGAGCGCAGGCGGTGTATTTAAAGTCTGTTTTTCAGCATCTATCCACTAGTAACAAAGCAAAAACATATGAATTACATTGTAGCAACATGTTTTTCTTCTTTACTTTTCACTTTTTGTTATTTCACTTGCATACTTTTTGAGTTATAAAATGTTGCACCTTGGCACTTTGTTTATATTGGTAATACATTCACAATGACTTAAGGACGTAGACATCCATGATTTAAAGCCTCTCTCTCTTTCCGGTTGCATATTTTCAGCAGGTGGAAGAATGGAGAAGGACTGTGCTGTGAGATTCCCCACCCGATATTGTGTGACAACATTTTGCCTGTAGAAGTGGCACTAAGCAGAGGAATAGATAGTAAAGGAGAGAAGAACAACAATAGTAAGCCCCACTGGATGCCCACTCTTTGAAGATCGAAGAAGGCCCTTTGGTATACCCAAGCGGAAAACATGGCAAGGAAGAAGTGAGAAAAATGAAACACAAGAAGTAGATATACAGAAACTACATCATCATATGAATTGATACGGTGCATTCTAATATAATGAACTTACCAAGAGAAGATCTCACAATGGTGAATATAATAATTTGAAAGTAGATCTACCACAGGTACTACCATAAAGAGGACTCTAGGTCCACATGAGGGTGTGTTAAAATTGCCCTCATGTGAGCAGTATATTCATAAATATAAATAGATACACAGTACTATGCCCGCAGTCTCTGTATACAGATATCCCTTTCTGTTCGATGATATTGATAACATCCTCAGTCAGGTGTTCTATCAATATTGATATTTGTATTGTATATAGTTATAGTAGGCACACATTATGTGTATTTTAATGTTGTCTTAATTGTTATATTGCTTATCACTTTTTAAATGCACATATCTTGTACCGCCATGTCCCCCCATCAGACTCCAGCCGGGGTTCGCCTACACAGATTTCATCTGAGTTGGGATTCCCCCACAAAAGTGTCATCTGAGCTGGTAGGGAGGCGGTGGGGTGCCGCGCGCGTCGCTGTGCGCTCCGGAGCGCGGATGCCTCCTACTGCAGGGGAGTGCGCCTGCGCTCCGGGCATGCGCGGTCCCGCGCCGTACTTTCCTGGCAGGTGCGTTCCAGGGATGTGGAGGGGAGGGTGCGTGCTGTCACGTTGCCCTTACGCTCCCCGATCAGGGGGATCAGCCCTCGTCGCATCACTCTGGAAACGCACGCTCTGCAGTTTAAAGGCGGACATGGTGGCGGGACGAGCGAGACGGCCTGAGGAAGTGATCCAGCAGCGATCACGCAACGCGTCGTTGTCTCTGCCGTTCGGACCCCTAGGGGATAGCTCCTTATATCCGGTGATGTACCTTATCATATTTTAGTTCCAATCTGTCATTTACATTGGTATCTCACTTATGTTTGATAACAGTTTAGGAGGTAAGGTTCAACACACATGTTTGTTTGGCACTTGGCACTTTAATCTTGTTTTGCACTGACATATAGGTCTCACATATCTCAGAAGCATTGTTTTTGCACATAGTATAGCTCAGAACACAGTATTCAGACTAATTGATTTATATTTGCACTTCGTTGTATAAGTGGTTACAGATTTTATATAGGGACTTGATATTAATTGTTAACATATGAGACCTAGTGACCTAGTATTGTTGTAATACCCATATATGAAATGAAGGGCTATTATCAATTTATATCTTCTGGTTTGTGCGGTTACATTCATACAGGTATATTGTGGGGTTGTTCTGGATTACCCCACTCTTGAGTATTGTATGTCCTATACCATTTGGGGTTGGGACCTGTATATAACCGGCACACCTTGATTCAAGCAGTTGTGCGGAGTAACATGGTGTATTTAACATTGTAACATGAACACTTTAATGGCAGACCTGTAATGTCACTTCTGAAGAAATATATAAAAAATGAAAAAATTGTGAAAAAACTGCTTATTCAATGCCAGGAGAGGTCACAGAATTATTTGTGATTTTTGGGAAAAAATAAACAAAAACCCGTTTAAAGAGAAGAAAAGGATCGTCCATTGAAATGTATGGGAGAGCGACAGGTAGTGAGAGGTCATACCTGGCGCTGTGCAAGGCTGAACGCTGGCGTTGTTTGCTGAGGCTGTGAAAATGATGAATCGGACGCTACATGGCGCTATCCCAGTCGCTCAACAGATTCTGCTTGATAAATGTGTAATTGCGTGCCGTGTCCGGCGTTCACCTGTCGCTACCTCTCATTAACCAGCCACTACCTGACGCTATTCCTTCTTAAATAAGGGCCCAAGTCAACAAGCTGCAGGTGTCGAGCATCATGGGATAATGGAATTTCCATCCAATGCCATCTCTATCTACAATAATAAGGTGCAAACATTCACAGGTATTAAGTCACTCAATACTATAATTCTATTGGGACCAACAACATAGAGGGTGACGACATTATAGGGTGTAGGTCAGCTTTTAATGGGTAATACTATGTTTTCTTGTGCAGGTTCTCTAAAGCTATGCAATGCCCCCCCTGTTCTCTACAGCCTTTCCTATTCCCAGCGATACCCCTGATTGGATACTCCGCCCTTTTATGAATCGAGTGCCCGCCCCCGAGGAACACTTCAGCAAGCTCCAACTTTACACGGCTCTTTTTAGAGTATATAAACTTATTATCAAACAGGCTTTTTTGTCACCCGCCATTTTACTGGCAAGCGCTCCCTTCCCTGTGTGGGGGAGGGAATCTAGCGGCCCTGGAATCTTCTAGAGTCCAGGGCAGTCCGGCCATGGGTTTTGGTGAAACCCCCCAGGAAGCCCAGAAACCTTACCTTAACCCCGTTCTAACGGCGCATGCGCGGGCCGCGGCCGCATCTCGCGCTTCCCTCTAGCAGGGCGCCGTTTGTGAATGGCCGGCGCGGGCGCACTCCCTGTTAGAGGGAAGCGCGGCCTCCAGCGCTCAGAGCCGCTGTGGTTGGACGCCGCTTGTCCGTACATACCACAGCGGCTCTGAGCGCTCTGATTGGACGAGCGCCCGCGTAGGAGCGTGGTGAGGTGAGTGTTTCTAGACGTTCTGGGGGGTTTCACACAGCGGGGCACCCCCGATTTGGGTGCCCCACCGAAGTGGACCAAAACCCAGGATAGTGAAGATCCTGGGTGTTGGTCCACTTTAAGCCCACTCAGTAATAATATAAAGTGTCATTTTTTTATTATTTTTCTATGTGTCATTCCTTCTAGTTTCCGGGCGACCTGGGGGGTTTCACACAGCGGGGCATCTCGATTTTGGATGCCCCAGGGGGAGGGAACCTAGCGTCTCTTAAAACGTGTAGATTCCAGGGCTGTCGGGCCGTGGGTTCTGGTCCTCTTTAAGGCTACAGAGAGTCTACAGAGTGGACCAAAACCAAAATTTTTTACTAGGATCCCCCGAATTGTTTCCCCCATGAGGATTACCTTTTGCCGATTTTCATTGCCCCTGCTTCACTCTAATCCCAGATAATGGCGCCTGTTTCAGCTGTAAAGCTCCGCCCCCTCCATTCATTGCCGCTGTTGTGTGTGCCAATGATGTCATTGCCACACCCATACAATGACTGATCACCTGATATCTTACAGAGAGGGACAGCAAAAAAAAAGGGCTCCGGGACTTTTCGAAAAACAAAAATATCTATTTCTAGTTCTACACCCTAAGAAGGAAGTATCGTCAGGGGCTTCGGCCAAATGTATTTCACAAGTTCACTTTTGGTCCACTTTAAGTCCACTCAGTAATACTGGGGCCCGCTTACCCCACTTCCATGGTTCCCTAAGTCTATGATGTGTTCCCCCACTATTACTCAGAATGGGGCCCAAATGACTCTAGAGAAGGGGATAGAGCAGGATGTAAGTATCTGATGGCCGCGTATCCATTAAATGAACACAGCGGGTTGGGTTTTTGGGGCCCCACTTATAGTACAAGCTTGGCTGCGCCCCCATAAGTGTTACCGACCCGGGCGATACAATAACGAATCTTGCAATTCAAGAGCCTGTTATTATGCAACACATTGATGGGCAGGTCGGACATTTAGACTGTAAGCTCTTTGGTCAGCTCTTCCAGGGAGCAAACACTACAGATATATCCTATGATTTCTTTGAAGGATTGACGGTGATTGGCCGGCCGGGGGCAAGCTGTAGATATCGTTCTGTAGAGCTGGTTTGGGTCAGGTTCTGGAGAAGAAATCCTCACCCCCGAGGGGTCGCTCAGTATTGTCCCATCGCCCGCAGCATCATCCTCTCCACCCCGGTGATCTGGAAACCATTCTTGGTGGCTGCAAATTACAGAGAAGACACAGGCTTAACAAAAGAAAAATACAGTACCTGCAAACAAATGAATTAAAGTCTCTCTCCGTGGCAGGAAAAAAGGGCACGTGTCTGTCAGCCTGCAGGCTTGATCCCATAGAGTGCCCTGCCAGTTGTCCAGCCCCCAACGAGCATCCCCGCTACCTGTTAGGTGGGCACAGACTTCCGCCCGCTGATTTGACAGGGCATCATGTGACCAGAGTTGTTTCTAGGGCCCGAGTAAGCAGTGCCGTTACCCTGTCTGCCAGCAGGTCCGCACTGGAAGGAGCAACGATGCTACGAAGGGGGTGTGGCTAAGCTTTTCTGCAGCTGTGGGATCAGGGACTGAGGGGAAAAACCAAAAACATTACAAAAAGGGGGTTTTCCTTTAAGGATCCACTTACACTCTGCATATAAAGTAGGTCTGTGGGTCAGGAGTAAAGTGCACCCTGGTGGCCAGTGCCGCAACTAAATGAGACCGGGCCCTAGTGGGACATTAACATTAAATGGGGCCCCTACATGGCTCATAGAGGCCTTTTTTATGTCACAAGTGGACCAAAACCCACAGCGAAATAGATTCCCAGGCCGATCGATTCCCTCCCCCCCCCCAGGCATCCAAAATCGTTATGCCCCGCTGGGTGACACCCCCCAGGATGCCCCGTACACTTACATTGTTTCCTGGTCCAAAGGCACATGCGCGAGCCGCGGCCGCATCCCCTCTCTCTATAAGATTCCCGGGCCGATCACCTCCCTCACCGTGGGACATCCGAGATCGGGATGTCCCGCAGGGTGAAACCCCCCCAAAACCCCCAAAAAACCTTTCCTTATCGGCGGGATCCCGCGCGCCCGCGCCGGCCGTTTGTGCATGGCCGGCACGGGCGCGCGCCCTGTAAGAGTGACGTGCGGGAGGCGGCGGGGGACGCGCTGTCTTGTCCGTCGCTGTCACCCGCTTGTCCGTCGGCGGGGATTGGACGCCGCGGTCACGTGGGAGCGTGGTGAGGTGAGTTTTTGGGGCTTTCTGGGGGGTTTCACCCTGCGGGACATCCCGATCTCGGATGTCCCACGGTGAGGGAGGTGATCGGCCCGGGTGCCCCCCCCGAAGTGGACCAAAACCCAGGATAGTCAAAATCCTGGGTGTTGGTCCACTTTAAGTGCTTGGATACGCACAGCATACAATGTGTAGTAAGGGATGCTGGCCAGTAGGGGCACTAATGAAATATATACACAGTACTGGGGTTCTAGAAATAACCCAGAAATCCCAAAATAGTCGTCCACACACCAAATTTAAAATGTAATAGCAATTATATTCAATAAGTGAGAAGACATTGCAGTAATTACATATACACACAAGACAAATTAAAAAACATATATATACAAACACATAGGTGAATCCATAATCTCGCCTCTAGACAAATAACACATCTCTAACAATTAATAAATAGACAAATAAATAAGAAATTGATAATGCTAGCGATATGGATAATAAAACATGTGCAAATGAGGGGTAAGTAGTTGCAAATGTGCTATACAATAACTGTCCAAGAACTACAAATAAAGTGTCAGTGCATAAGGCAGGGCTATCAACTATAATGTGACTTGAAGATATACTTAGAAGCAAAAAAAAGTGCCAATGTGCATGAATAAAGCTTATCCAATCATTATATCGCTATAGAAGTGATAACACAAAATTACATCACCAGTTCTGAAAGTGGACCAACACCCAGGGGGGTCTCCCGGGCCGATCAGATCCCTCCCCGCGGGGCATCCGAAATCGGGATGTCCCGCGGGGTGAAACCCCCCAGGAAGCCCACAATCCTACCTCTTCCACGTTGCAGCGGCGCATGCGCGTCCGCCGCCGTTTGTGAATGGCCGGCGCGGGTGAGCTCCCTGTAAGAGGGACGCACGGGAGGTGGCAGCGGACGCACTCTGCTTGTCCGGCGCTGCCTCTCGCTTGTCCGCCGGCGGGGATTGGCTGCAGCGGTCACATGGGAGCGGGGAGAGGTGAGTTTTCGGGGCTTTCTGGGAGGTTTCACACAGCGGGGCACCCCCGATCGGGGTGCCCCACCGAAGTGGACCAACACCCAGGATAGTCAAAATCCTGGGTGTTGGTCCACATGAAGAGCCAGGATTCTCCTATGGCAACAAGCGGCCTTTATTTGTAGTTCTTGGACAGTTATTGTATAGCACATTTGCAACTACTTACCCCTCATTTGCACATATTTTATTGTCCATATCGCTAGCATTATCAATTTCTTATTTGTCTATTTATTAATTGTTAGAGATGTGTTATTTGTCTAGAGCCGAGATTATGGATTCACCTATGTGTTTGTATATATATGTTTTTTTAATTTGTCTTGTGTGTATATGTAATTACTGCAATGTCTTCTCACTTATTGAATAAAATTGCTATTACATCTTAAATTTGGTGTGCGGCCGACTATTTGGGCCATTCTGGTGTATTTCTAGAACCCCAGTACTGTGTATATATACCCTGTTAGAGGGTAGCAGGGGATGCGACCACCAGCACGCTCAGAGACGCTGGCTTAGACGAAGGCTTAGATGGTGTGATGTCAGCGGCTCCAAGCGATTGGACGAGTGGCAGTGCATGCGCCATAGGACCTGGAAGAGGCGAGTTGGGTTTGGCGATCTGGGGGGTTTCACGCACCGGGGGGGATCAAAACCCAGGATAGTCAAAATCCTGGGTTTTGGTCCACTTTAAGGATCCACTTACACTCTACATATAAGTCTGCGGGTCAGGAGTAAAGTGCACCGTGGTGGCTAGTGCGTAACTAAATGAGACCGGGCCCTAATGGGACATTAACATTAAACATTAACATTAAATGGGGCCCCTACATGGCTCATGGAGACCTTTTTCATGTCACTTTAACACAGTTGGCTACAACTAGACAACTAATTACTGAAACAGTACAAATCTCATAATGAAGGTGGAGGCAGCGGGTTGTACACGACACTCTTCCTGCGTGCAGGAACAACGGCTGTTTATTAAGCAACAATCAGGAACATAAATGTGAACAGGATATATCAGCAAGATATCTCACCATGGAGCAAAGGAAACAGCTCCTTCCTGTTAGCAGGTTAAACACGCTAGGCATACAGTCACATGGTCTGCATAAACCTTAATGGTTTTCTTTTAAACTAACTTTATCAACAGCATAACAAGCAGACAGTCATATAAAGGATGTAGTTGTTGTAATAAAGCTATTCCAACAAGGACATACAATGATGGGGCCCCCCCTGACATTCTGGGCCATGTCCGGTCGTTACCGCTGCACCCCCTATAGTTACACCCCTGCTGGTGGCTTACAGCTTGTCTAAAATGTATCACTAAAGAAAATGCTGAATCTGGATTTGGGCTTAAAGTGGACCAACACCCAGGATTCTTACTATCCTGGGTTTTTGTCCACTTCGGTGGGGCACCCCGATTGGGGGTGCCCCGCTGTGTGAAACCCCCCAGAAAGCCCCGAAACCTCACCTCACCCCGCTCCCACGTGACCGCTGCAGCCAATCCCCGCCGCCGGACAAGCGAGAGGCAGCGCCGGACAAGCAGAGCGCATCCACCGCCGCCTCCCGCGCGTCCCTCTTACAGGGAGCGCACCCGCGCTGGCCATTCACAAACGGCCAGCACGGGAGCGCGCCCTGCTAGAGGGAGGCGGCAGCGGCGGCGGACGCGCATGCGCCGCTGGAACGTGGAAAAGGTAGGATTGTGGGCTTCCTGGGGGGTTTCACCCCGCCGACATCCCGATTTCGGATGCCCCACGGGGAGGGATCTGATCGGCCCGGGAATCTTATAGATTCCCAGGCGATCCCCCCGGGTGTTGGTCCACTTTAAAGAGGAACATCGGGGGAGGTTAAGACCTTCCCCTAAACCTCAGCGATCTGCTGCCCCCCCCCCCCTCCGATTTTACCATTGGGCATTTTTTACTCACCTCGTCGGGGGATCCATCTTCTGGGTCCCTTGAATTCTGGGTAACCTCCCTATGGGCAGTGCCATGTTGCATCCCATCAGCCCCCCATCTTGTGTCTTCGCAGGGGGATGCAATGCAGCCGCCCAAAATCCTGCGGGGCGTTGCAGAGCTGCGAGATCAGTGTGGGACATTGAAGAGCACGGCTAAGGCCATGCTTGTCAGTTAGCGATGGCTAAGTGGAGTGAGGATCAGGCCCTGAAGCAGCCGGATGTTGCCGCAGCAGGCAGCAGTGACATCCAAAAGGTAAGTAGGGGTCGATGGGGGGATCGACCCATTTTTATTTTAGAGCCGATGGTCCTCTTTAAACTTTTAGGACAGTAAAAACCTATTTCAACCCAGAGTCTAGGGCCGGTCTATCAGCAGATCCGCGCTGGAGGGAGCAAGGATGCAGCGGGGAGTTGCCACAGCTGTGGGATCGAGGACTAAGTACTAGAAGGTGATTGACTTCAGCATAAGGCATAACATGCGTCATCAGTCTCGTAGCAGGTACAGTATGTACTCACCATATGCGATGCCCGTGTAGCCCCACCTAGAGGGAATTAAGAAAAAAAGAGGAATAAATAAGAGACAGGAAATGCCAAATGACTGCTAAACTCCAATTCAATTCAGTGGACCAAACCTCAGGATTTTGATTATCTTGATCCTTTCACCCCACTTCCTGGTCCTAAGGCGCATGCGTGGCCGCTCGTCCGATCATCGCGCTCGGAGACGCTGACATTTCATCATCTAAGTCTTCGTCTAAGGCCAGTGGCTCCGAGCGCGCTGACGGACGCATCCTCTGCTACACTCTAACAGGGAGCGTGTCCATTTGTGAATGACCGGCGCGAGCATGCGCCCTGCTAGAAGGACAGCGGGGATTCAGCCGCGGCTCGTGCATGCGCCGTTGGACCGGAAAACAAGGCAAGAGTATGGGGTGACCTGGGGGGTTTCACACAGCTGGTCATCCCGATTTTGGATGCCCCGGGGAGAGGGAATCGATCGGCCCAGTAATCTTATAGATTCCCAGGGCCGATCGCGGTGGGTTTTGGTCCAATTTAAGTAACCATTTCCACTCTATCAAGAGGAAAAAAGACGAGCTAAGCTTTAAAAAGCAACTCTAAACTACATACAAGTAATAAATAATCACACATACATATACAATATTAATCTCTAAATGTATGACAATGTTGGGGGAGGCTATTCTTCATTTTATAGGTGGAACCAATAAAGGAGGTCCTACTCAATACAATACAAGACAGGTGGGTCTAATATAAGAGGTCTTAACAGGTCCTGCATTGTTGGACCTTTTAGGCTTTACAGTATTCAGTACAGGATTCATGGACTTATTAATGGTCCTTCTACTTAGTACTAGACTGAATGACCTGAAAAAGGAAACCCTACCCAGGTTCAGCTACAGGTAGACCTAATCCAGGAAGGTCCAACTCTGTATCAAGTGTGTAGCTGTAATTAATGAAGTCCTAGCCAGGGCTAGATTAATAGACAGAATAAAAGAGGTCCTACCTAGTACTAGACCTAAAAAGGAAACCCTGCTCTGTAGGATACAGCAGAGGAGTAGCTAGGCTTTCTGGCAGCCGGGGCAAAGATTGAAATTGGCACCCCAGCACATGTTCTCAGTCCCCCCTTTGGCACCACCCCGACCTGCTGCACCCGGGGTAATTGCCCCCCATGTTCCCCCTTTGCTATGCCCTTGGGATACAAAAGACTACTACACTTAGCCAATCATACTAAATTAGTAGATCTAATCAAGGAAATACTGGACTAATGGACACCATATAAGAGGCCTGCATAGTACAAGATTAATGGACCAAATAGTCAGACATACACAGTGCTACAGTACAGTACCTAGGTAGAACTAATAAAGCGAAGTACTAATGTGCATGTACATGTACTGTAGATAATGCACCATTTATAAGGTCCACATCCCCTCCATCTGTTTCTCAGGTCCACATCCTCTCTATCTTCCTCTCTTGTCCACATCCCCTCCATTGTTCTCTCTTGTTCACATCCTCTCTATCTTCCTCTCTTGTCCACATTCCCTCCATTGTTCTCTCTTGTTCACATCCCCTCCATCTTTCTCTCTTGTCCACATTCACTCCATTGTTCTCTCTTGTCCACATGTCCTCCATCTTTCTCTCTTGTCCACACCTCTTCCATCTTTCTCTCTTTTCCACATCCCCTCTATAGATTATCTATTATGTCATCCTACAACTGTGTAGCTGGCAACTGGCACCATCCCCTGGATGGGGGAAAGAGGTGCGCTCAACAACACCTGTGCACACAGCTTCCCATGCCGCTTCTACTGGGCGAGGGAGCTATAGCAATATTGTTCTCTCTAGTCCACATTCCCTCCATTGTTCTCTCTTGTCCACATTTCCTCCATCTTTCTCTCTTGTCCACATTTGCTCCATCTTTTTCTCTTGTCCACATTCCCTATATTGTTCTCTCTTGTCAATATTCCCTACATCTTTTTCTCTTGTCCACATTCCCTCCATCGTTTTCTATTGTCCACATTCCCTCCATCTTTCTCTCTTGTCCACATTTCCTCCATCTTTCTCTCTTGTCCACATTTCCTCCATCTTTCTCTCTTGTCCACATTTCCTCCATCTTTCTCTCTTGTCCACATTTCCTCCATCTTTCTCTCTTGTCCACATTTCCTCCATCTTTCTCTCTTGTTCACATTTCCTCCATCTTTCTCTCTTGTCCACATTTCCTCCATCTTTCTCTCTTGTCCACATTTCCTCCATCTTTTTCTCTTGTCCACATTCCCTCCATTGTTCTCTCTTGTCAATATTCCCTCCATCTTTTTGTCTTGTCCACATTCACTCCATTGTTCTCTCTTAACATTCCCTCCACCGTTTTCTCTTGTCCACATTCCCTCCACTGTTCTCTTTTGTTCACATTTCCTCCATTGTTCTCTCTTGTCCACATTTCCTCTATCTTTCTCTATTGTCCACATTTCCTCCATCTTTCTCTCTTGTCCACATTTCCTCCATCTTTCTCTCTTTTCCACATTCCCTCTATCGATTATCTATTAAGTCACCCTACAACTGTGTAACCCACAACTGGCACCATCCCCAGGATGGGGGAAAGAGGGGTGCTCAACAACACCTGTGCACGCGGCTTCCCATGCCGCTTCTACTGGGTGAGGGAGCTATAGCAATATAATCCACAGACAAAAGTGTTGATGTCGTATTCGAGAAAACATGTATTATTTTCCTTTTCCCAAAACATATTGAAGTATAAAAATAAAGTGTAATTACCAGTCCCAGCATCCATTAAGGTTGGTCACATTGGATTTGGCCTGAGGATACAGGATGATGAAATTATTCAGATCCGCAACCTGGTTGTAACCAGCATATCTGGCGTATTTGTCACCGACCTTCTCCCTAAAAAGAAAAAAGCAATGTAAAGATTGAGGGCAAAAAGCACGTTCCATGATAACATTAACATTGTACTGGATGTGGGGGGGGGGGGGGGGTATTGGTTTTCCCTATTACCCCCAGTTTTGAAAAGTCTTTGCAGGGAATGTACCTGACCAACATTTCTGGTAACTCATGTAGCTCTCAGCCAGAAGATCAAGCTCTCGAAATCAGTCAGCAATTGGTCCACAAGTAAAGCTCTGCCTGAGGAAGTGACTTCATGTCACGAAACGCGTTGTAGGGACTTTTTTGGGGGTCCCAGTGGTGGTCTGCACTTAGCACTTTATTGGACAACTAAGCTATTATCTTTTGTATTTTATCTTTGGTTTGCACCTACGTCATTGCTAGTGTTGTTTGCACGATTATGCTTATCTATACTTGATTTTAATGCACTTTGGAAGCACGCTGACACTTTATGAATCTATTTATACATATAGTATTATGAATTATTTTACAGATATTAGGGCCCCCCCTGGGATACATTAGGATAAAAAAACCCTTCCCTCTCATTTGATGGCAGTTATAGATGTGTTATATGTTTTTTAAAGAAAGCTTTTTTAATGTGTCTTGGTATGTAATTTTGATCACCTAATAAACTTGTTATGAATTATACTAAATAGCGTGCCATTGTTAGTCTCTGGTCATATCCTCTTTTTGGGGTTTGGGGCACCCCTTGTGGCTGCATTGTCACAAGTAAAGTGTAGTAGGTCACCATGAGGGTTGGGACATTTTTATTGCTTGTTGATTTCCGAGTCTTTTGACCTTTTCTGGACAGTTGAAGACCACTCACTGGCTGAGGCTTCTCTAAGATGGTGAAAGGTTTGAATAAAAGAGGCCAAAAAATGGTCAAAATACGCCCACGCGTAGCTCAATAGCCACCGCATTTTCTCTTTCAATCTTAGGATTACAACATTTGCATAGAAAAGGTGATACTGAAACAGTTTATAATATTACACTATGACAAACAAAAGCCCCTGTTGCTATTGTTGAGTTTATTGTAGCAAGATACTTAATCCAAATATCTTAAAGGCAAAGAAAAGCAAAAAGAAAAGATAGAAACGAAGATGTAGGGAGGAGAAGAAAAGGAGGGTTTCCGTCTGGCTCAGAGGGCCCACAATCCATCCATCTCCGGCTCAGTACAGGGCATGAAAGGAGAGGTGTGGCATGGCATATACTCACCAGGGTTTGCATATTGGTAAAAATTGTGACTATCTTTTAGTATACTGCATTTTTCGCACTATAAGACGCGCTTATTTTTCGCCAAAAGTGTGTGTGTGTGTGTGTGTGTGTGTGAGTGTGTGTGTGTGTGTGTGTGGGGGGGGGATGATGAGTCAGTGTGTCTTAATGGGCGAATGTAAAAAAAAAAAACAACCAAAATAAAGTAAACTGACATCCATCGCTCCCGACGTCCATTTACGCTATCTGCTGTCTACATTGTCCCTGTAGCCGCTGCATCTTCTACCGACGGCTCCTGCACACACAGGATCACCTGGCTCTATTCAGTGAGTGTTTGTGCTGTGTGTGCAGGCGTCGCCGGAGAAGAGGCAGCGGCTGAGATAGCTTGGGATGCGGGGAATCCCACACTGCCTATGGGGAATGGGAGGGGAGAATGCCACACTGCCTATGGGGAAAGGGAGGGGAGAATGCCACACTGCCTATATGGGGAATGGGAGGGGGGAATGCCACACTGCCTATATGGTGAATGGGAGGGGGGAATGCCACACTGTCTATATGGGGAATGGGAGGGGGAGAATGCCACACTGCCTATGGGGAATGGGAGGGGGGAATGCCACACTGCCTATGGGGAATGGGAGGGGGAATGCCACACTGCCTATGGGGAATGGGAGGGGGGAATGCCACACTGCCTATGGGGGATGGGAGGGGGGAATGCCACACTGCCTATGGGGAATCGGAGGGGGGCATGCCACACTGCCTATGGGGAATGGGAGGGGGGAATGCCACACTGCCTATGGGGGATGGGAGGGGGGAATGCCACACTGCCTATGGGGAATCGGAGGGGGGCATGCCACACTGCCTATGGGGAATCGGAGGGGGGAATACCACACTGCCTATGAGGAATGGGAGGGGGGAATACCACACTGCCTATGGGGAATGGGAGGGGGGATGCCACACTGCCTATGGGGAATCGGAGGGGGGCATGCCACACTGCCTATGGGGAATCGGAGGGGGGAATACCACACTGCCTATGGGGAATGGGAGGGGGGAATGCCACACTGCCTATGGGGAATCGGAGGGGGGCATGCCACACTGCCTATGGGGAATGGGAGGGGGGAATGCCACACTGCCTATGGGGGATGGGAGGGGGGAATGCCACACTGCCTATGGGGGATGGGAGGGGGGAATGCCACACTGCCTATGGGGAATCGGAGGGGGGAATACCACACTGCCTATGGGGAATGGGAGGGGGGAATACCACACTGCCTATGGGGAATGGGAGGGGGGATGCCACACTGCCTATGGGGAATCGGAGGGGGGGAAATGCCACACTGCCTATGGGAAATGGGATGTGGGAAATGCCACACTGCCTATGGGGAATGGGAGGGGGAGAATGCCACACTGTCTATATGGGGTAAGATGGGGGGAATGTCATTCTGCCTATGGGGAATGGGAGGAGACATTTCACACTGCCTATGGGAAATGCGACGGGAGAATTCCACACTACCTATATGGGATGGGATGGGGGAATGCCACACTGCCTATGGGGATGGGATGGGGGAAATGCCACACTGCCTATATGGGATGGGATGGGGCAAATGCCACACTGCCTATGGGGAATGGGAGGGGGGAATATTACACTGCCTATGGGGAATGGGAGGGGGGAATATTACACTGCCTTTGGGGAATGAGAGGAGAGAAATGCCACATTGACTATATGGGATGGGATGGTATGGGGGAATGCAACACTGCCTATGGGGAATGGGAGGGGAAAATGTCACACTGCCTATTTGGGTTGAATAGGATGGGGGAGACTGCTGCACTGCCTATATGGGGAATGGGATGGGGGATGCCACCCTGCCTATGGGAATGGGGGGTAAATGCCACACTGCCCATGGGGAATAAGGGGGGGTAATGCCACTCTGCCTATAAGTGGGGGATTCTGGACCTTGCCTATTAGTTGGTTCTTGGGGGGGGGTGTTTTAGCACAACACTTGGTTCACAATATTTTTCTCCTCCAAATCCTAAATGCGTCCTATGGGCTGGTGCGTCTTATATGGCGAAAAATATGGTACTTGTTAGCTTCTCATTATTGAAAAATCCATTTATTCTAGATTTTGTTTTGTCGCGAGCATAATGAAAGTGAGCAACTGGTTTTGCTTGTTAATAGCCACCACCTTTTCAACAGTGTTTTATATAAGAATGTTATTACAAAGAAAAATATTAGGTAATAAAAGAGAGCAGTGGGTTACCTTCCCTGGAGGCATCCGTGGAACGCAATATGGAGCCGGCACCCTGGAACAAAGCAAGAACCCATCATAACAAGCCCAAACTTCACAACGAGCCCAAACTTCACAACGAGCCCAAACTTCACAACGAGCCCAAACTTCACAACGAGCCCAAACTTCACAACGAGCCCAAACTTCACAACGAGCCCAAACTTCACAACGAGCCCAAACTTCACAACGAGCCCAAACTTCACAACGAGCCCAAACTTCACAACGAGCCAAACTTCACAACGAGCCCAAACTTCACAACGAGCCCAAACTTCACAACGAGCCCAAACTTCACAACGAGCCCAAACTTCACAACGAGCCCAAACTTCACAACGAGCCCAAACTTCACAACGAGCCAAACTTCACAACAAGCCCAAACTTCACAACAAGCCCAAACTTCATAACAAGCCCAAACTTCATAACGAGCCCAAACTTCACAACAAGCCCAAACTTCATAACAAGCCCAAACTTCACAACGAGCCCAAACTTCACAACGAGCCCAAACTTCACAACGAGCCCAAACTTCACAACAAGCCCAAACTTCACAACGAGCCCAAACTTCATAACAAGCCCAAACTTCACAACAAGCCCAAACTTCACAACGAGCCCAAACTTCACAACGAGCCCAAACTTCACAACAAGCCCAAACTTCATAACAAGCCCAAACTTCACAACGAGCCCAAACTTCACAACAAGCAAAAACTTCACAACAAGCCCAAACTTCACAACAAGCAAAAACTTCACAACAAGCCCAAACTTCACAACAAGCCCAAACTTCACAACAAGCCCAAACTTCATAACGAGCCCAAACTTCATAACAAGCAAAAACTTCATAACAAGCAAAAACTTCATATCAAGCCAAAGCTTTGTAACAACAATTAAAACAGAAACTCTATTGAATAGTTTGAAGACCAATGATAATTACTTGCTCCATTCTTGCATGCTGCTGGGACGTAGATGTAGCCTGCCGAGTCCATGCCATAGGTGATGGTAGGGGCCAAGTTGAAAAATTCTGATTGGTCAAACAGGATCAGCTGAGAAAAAAAGATTCAATATAGTTCTGCTGTCTGAGAACAATGCACATCGACACCAGATACCTTGTGCCAGGCAGAAAAATGAAGAGCAAAGAAGTAAGTTTGCAACAGGCAACAGGTTGGTGACTCTCCAGTGAAAGAACTTCCGAATCCAAGGACCACCACAGACCCCAAATTACATTCCCTCTCATTTCCACATTCCCTCCATCTTTCTCTCTTGTCCACATTTCTTCCATCTTTCTCTCTTGTCCACATTTCTTCCATCTTTCTCTCTTCCATTTCCTCCATCTCCCTCTCTTTTCCATATTCCCTCCATCTTTCTCTCTTCTACACATTCTCTCCATATTTCTCTCTTTTACACAATCCTTCCATCTCTCTCTTGTACACATTCCCTCCATCTGTTTCTCTTGTCCACATTCCCTTCATCTTTTTCTCTTGTCCACATTCCCTCCATTTTTTTCTCTTGTCAACATTCCCTCCACCTTTCTCTCTTTTCCACATTCCCTCAACCTTTATCCCTTTGGCACATGCTTTCCATCTCTGTCTCGCTTTTCCACCTTCCTTCCATCTCTTTTTCTTGTCCACATCCCCTCCGTTATTCTCTCTTGTCCATATTCCCTCCCTCTTTATCTCTTTTACACATTCTCTCCATATTTATCTCATTTTCACATTCTCTTCATCTTTCTTTCTTGTTCACAATCCCTCCATCGTTCTCTTTTCCACATTACCTCCATCTCTCTCATGTCTACATTCCCTCCATCTCTCTCTTGTCCACATCCCCTCCATCTCTCTCTTTTCAATGTTCCCTCCATCTCTCTCTTTTCCATGTTCCCTCCATCTCTCTCTTTTTCATGTTCCCTTCATCTCTCTCTTTTCCATCTCTCTCTTTTCCATGTTCCCTCCATCTCTCTCTTTTCCATGTTCCCTCCATCTCTCTTTTTTCCATGTTTTCTCCATCTCTCTCTTTTCCATGTTTTCCCCATCTCTCTCTTTTCCATGTTTTCTCCATCTCTCTCTTTTCCATGTTTTCCCCATCTCTCTCTTTTCCATGTTTTCCCCATCTCTCTCTTTTCCATGTTCCCTCCATCTCTCTCTTTTCCATGTTCCCTCCATCTCTCTCTTTTCCATGTTTTATCCATCCTTCTCTTTTTCATGTTTTATCCATCCCTCTCTTTTTCATGTTTTCTCCATCTCTCTCTCTTCCATGTTCCCTCTGTATCTCTCTTGTGCACATCTCCATATTTCTCTCTTGTCTACATTCCCCCCATCTCTCTCTTTTCCATGTTTTCTCCATCTCTCTCTTTTCCATGTTTTATCCATCCCTCTCTTTTTCATGTTCCCTCCATCTCTCTCTTATCCATGTTTCCTCCATCTCTCTCTTTTCAATGTTTCCTCCATCTCTCTCTTTTCAATGTTCCCTCCATCTCTCTCTTTTCCATGTTTTCTCCATCTCTCTCTTTTCCATGTTTTCTCCATCTCTCTCTTTTCCATGTTTTCTCCATCTCTCTCTTTTCCATGTTCCCTCCATCTCTCTCTTTTCCATGTTTTCTCCATCTCTCTCTTTTCCATGTTCCCTCCATCTCTCTCTTTTCCATGTTTTCTCCATCTCTCTCTTTTCCATGTTCCCTCCATCTTTCTCTTTTCCATGTTCCCTTCATCTCTCTCTTTTCCATGTTTTCTCCATCTCTCTCTTTTTCATGTTCCCTCCATCTCTCTCTTTTCCATGTTTTCTCCATCTCTCTCTTTTCCATGTTCCCTCCATCTCTCTCTTTTCCATGTTCCCTCCATCTCTCTCTTTTCCATGTTTTCTCCATCTCTCTCTTTTCCATGTTCCCTCCATCTCTCTCTTTTCCATGTTTTCTCCATCTCTCTCTTTTCCATGTTCCCTCCATCTCTCTCTTTTCATTGTTCCCTCCATCTCTCTCTTTTCCATGTTCCCTCCATCTCTCTCTTATCCATGTTTTCTCCATCTCTCTCTTTTCCATGTTCCCTCCATCTCTCTCTTTTCCATGTTCCCTCCATCTCTCTCTTTTCCATGTTTCCTCCATCTCTCTCTTATCCATGTTTTCTCCATCTCTCTCTTTTTCATGTTCCCTCCATCTCTCTCTTTTCCATGTTTTCTCCATCTCTGTCTTTTCCATGTTCCCTCCATCTCTCTCTTTTCATTGTTCCCTCCATCTCTCTCTTTTCCATGTTCCCTCCATCTCTCTCTTTTCCATGTTCCCTCCATCTCTCTCTTTTCCATGTTCCCTCCATCTCTCTCTTATCCATGTTTTCTCCATCTCTCTCTTTTCCATGTTCCCTCCATCTCTCTCTTTTCCATGTTCCCTCCATCTCTCTCTTTTCCATGTTCCCTCCATCTCTCTCTTTTCCATGTTTCCTCCATCTCTCTCTTATCCATGTTTTCTCCATCTCTCTCTTTTCCATGTTCCCTCCATCTCTCTCTTTTCCATGTTTCCTCCATCTCTGTCTTTTCCATGTTCCCTCCATCTCTCTCTTTTCCATGTTCCCTCCATCTCTCTCTCTTCCATGTTCCCTCCATCTCTCTCTTTTCCATGTTCCCTCCATCTCTCTCTTTTCCATGTTCCCTCCATCTCTCTCTTTTCCATGTTCCCTCCATCTCTCTCTTTTCCATGTTCCCCCCATCTCTCTCTTTTCCATGTTCCCTCCATCTCTCTCTCTTCCATGTTCCCTCCATCTCTCTCTTTTCCATGTTCCCTCCATCTCTCTCTCTTCCATGTTCCCTCCATCTCTCTCTTTTCCATGTTCCCTCCATCTCTCTCTCTTCCATGTTCCCTCCATCTCTCTCTTTTCCATGTTCCCTCTATATCTCTCTTGTGCACATCTCCATCTTTCTCTCTTTTCCACATTCCCTCCATCTCTCTCTTTTCCATGTTTTATCCATCCCTCTCTTTTTCATGTTTTCTCCATCTCTCTCTCTTCCATGTTCCCTCTATATCTCTCTTGTGCACATCTCCATCTTTCTCTCTTTTCCACATTCCCTCCATCTCTCTCTTTTCCATGTTTTATCCATCCCTCTCTTTTTCATGTTTTCTCCATCTCTCTCTCTTCCATGTTCCCTCTATATCTCTCTTGTGCACATCTCCATCTTTCTCTCTTTTCCACATTCCCTTTATCTCTCTCTTTTCCATGTTTTCTCCATCTCTCTCTTTTCCACGTTCCCTCCATCTCTCTCTTTTCCATGTTTTCTCCATCTCTCTCTTTTCCATGTTTTATCCATCCCTCTCTTTTCCATGTTCCCTCCATCTCTCTCTTTTCCATGTTTTCTCCATCTCTCTCTTTTCCATGTTTTCTCCATCTCTCTCTTTTCCATGTTTTCTCCATCTCTCTCTTTTCCACGTTCCCTCCATCTCTCTCTTTTCCATGTTTTATCCATCCCTCTCTTTTCCATGTTCCCTCCATCTCTCTCTTTTCCATGTTTTCTCCATCTCTCTCTTTTCCATGTTTTCTCCATCTCTCTCTTTTCCATGTTTTCTCCATCTCTCTCTTTTCCATGTTCCCTCCATCTCTCTCTTTTCCATGTTTTCTCCATCTCTCTCTTTTCCATGTTTTCTCCATCTCTCTCTTTTCCAGGTTCCCTCCATCTCTCTCTCTTCCATGTTCCCTCCATCTCTCTCTTTTCCATGTTCCCTCCATCTCTCTCTTTTCCATGTTTTATCCATCTCTCTCTCTTCCATGTTCCCTCCATCTCTCTCTTTTCCATGTTTTCTCCATCTCTCTCTTTTTCATGTTCCCTCCATCTCTCTCTTTTCCACGTTCCCTCTATCTCTCTCTTTTCCAAGTTTTATCCATCCCTCTCTTTTTCATGTTCCCTCCATCCCTCTCTTCCATGTTCCCTCTATATCTCTCTTGTGCACATCTCCATCTTTCTCTCTCTTTTCCACATCCCCTCCATCTCTCTCTTGTTCACATTCTTTTGCCCTATCCCTCTGCCCCTTCTGTCTTCTTTCCTTGTGGCTCCCTATTTCCCATCCATCCCTCTTGTTTCACCCCTCTCCTCTCTCTTCTTGCAGTGCTTCTGCCCCCGCATGATATTCCCGCACATTTATGGTGAAGACGGAGAACGAGCTGTCACACTGTTACCTGTCCAGTTAGTGCTGCTCCGCTGCTGGGCTTCTGAAAGAGAGAAGAAGGTGAGTGTGGGCGCTGTGTGCGGGCGGTCTAGGGTCAAATCTCCCATGATCCCCCGCTCACCTGCAGGCCGCCATAAATGTGGTTCAGGGCCTCGTAGGCGCCGTTGTAGTTGCAGTTGTTGATGAATTCGACGTTTGTGGCTCCGCAGGATCCTCCGTAACCGTCTGTGGGCTGAAAATACAGGCAAAGTGTATCAATATCTATCACATGACCTGCAGGTAAAACAGACCAAATCCCTTTAGACCCAGATTGAAGTCGAGAAGATTCCATAGCTGGCTGCTTCCCCTACCTCGGGGCTGTGTGAAATACCCCGAGAGCAAATGCAAATAAAAATACCGCGCTACACTCAAGCATAGAAATATAAAAGCTCAACGTGTGCAAAGTCCCTTCTCTCAATCCAACAATTCATATATATAAAAAACACAGAGCTTGCTTGTAAGAGATCAGATGTCCATATGGTTTATCCCAAAGTGCATGCTCCTCCTCTAACTTGCACGTGAACCGCCACCAGACACACCAAACTCTTACCCAATGTACATCGGGCACTTGAACCAGAAACACATGATTTCTCAGCAATCTGATCTCAATCTCACAGATTAGGATCCAATCTCACAATCTCCAATACATACTTACCTGTGCCTTGAGAAAGAGACCTGTTCAGGTCTCGAGACGCGTGGGCTTGGCCGTGTGGGGACGCTGTAATCTAACCATGCACTTTATTGCCTATACCTGGATTTAATCTTTACTAGTTTGGGAGTGGACATGGAAAAAAACCACACCTTCCTCCCTTAGGGAGCACCAAAAAATATTCACAAACCTATATCCTCAAAAATATATCACTTTTATTTACACATGAAATTTCATAAAAACACTTACATACATATACACAAAGCCCAAGACATTTAAAAACAGTGATGCTAATCCCCCATCATATCATCAAAATATCTCAAAACTCCCACTAATGGGATATATACATAGGCCCTTATTTATCACGGGCTAGCGCCAGGTAGTGTCTGACGAGCGCCAGGTAGCGGCAGCTATCGGCGGCTACCGACTCAAGTACTCCCGGCGGCGGTCACAATGACGCATTTATCAAGCAAAATGAGGCTAGCGCCGGCGAGCGCGATTCATCATGAAGCCGCCTGGACCGAACAGCGCCGCTGCAAATTCCCTCACAGCGCCAGGTATGAGCTGTCGCTCCCTGGCGATGTCCAATGCATTTCAATGGAGCAATCTATAATTAATCATAATTAATTGGTATTCATTTTTTTTTTTTTTTTTTTTTATAATGTCAAAAATTCGGAGACCACTTCTGCAATGTTAGGATTTATTTTTAAGTAAAAAAAAATGTTAAAAAAAATTTGTGCAGAATTGATCTAACAGGTCTGAGATTAATGTATTCATATTACAAAATGATTCTAAACATATGTATAATGTTACATTTAAAAAATATGGTTGTTTAGGGGTTAAAAACTAGTTAATACCCATCGCCGCCAGCGCTCTGGGGTTTAAACAAGGAATGGACAGCGACAGCAAATTCGGAGCGTGATTTGTTAATGAATATGAAGCAAGCCGTTCGCTCTGGCCATTCGTTGTCAGGCGCTCACATACAACGCTGAACCTGTGAAACAGCGACCCCCCAGCCCGTATTCAACATTACCGCACACCAACTGAGTCGCTATCATCAAGCTAACGCCGGCCAAGCACAGCGAATACTGGCTGGCGCTGAAAAAATCACGCTACAGTCGCTCATCTGGCGCTACCTGGCGCTATTAATGAATCGGCCTCATAGTGTGTGTCTCTGTTCCAATGCTGTGAACTAATCAAATTCTATTAAAATACAAGTCTGTATTGTGCAGGGAGAGGAAATCTCTCTACATAAACATACTTAAGTATTTGTGCCGGCACTTAAAGAGGACCTAAACCATATCCCCCTATTATACAAAACCTTATCACATATTATCACCAATGAGAAACAACTCTATTGTGAATACCCCCCATGAATGATCCAAAAACCACCCCTTAAACAATGAATATTATACCAATAAATGTACAAAAAAAAAAAAAACTTTTTTATGCTCAAAAAGTGCTTAAAGAGGACCTAAACCATATCCCCTATTAAACAAAACCTTATCACATATTATCACCAATAAAGAACAACTACGGTATATTGTGAATACCCCACATGAATAATCCCAAAAAACACCCCTTAAACAATGAATATTATACCAAAGAATGTACAAAAAACAAAAAAAAGTTTTTTTGCTCAAAAAGTGCTTAGTGCTAAAAAATGTGTACTGCTGTAAACATGTTAAACGATCACCAAACTCTACAATATTGATACCTACTAACTATAAATCCCACCCCATAATACCTATTCGATATAAGAACCGATATAACAAGAAATACAGAAACCCAAAAACCGCAATATACAAGTGCCAGCACAATAACAATCAAATACTACCAGTGCCCAGGGTTTAGCACATCAGAATAACAGCATGTCAGAAACACTCATCAACAAGGGGGATCGCAACCGGGACACCCACGCCCGCCGCTATCCATGCGGCTTCCAAGGGTGAAGGGTTTCATGTGTAAATAAAAGTGATATATTTTTGAGGATATAGGTTTGTGAATATTTTTTGGTGCTCCCTAAGGGAGGAAGGTGTGGTTTTTTTCCATGTCCACTCCCAAACTAGTGATTGCATTTACTGAGGTATGAGCACGTGTTAAATGGAATAAGTAGTGCACCCCATAGCAATTGTTGGATTTAATCTTTACACATAATAGGGTCGATTCAAAGAAACATGTAACAGCTTTGATTTTGGTGCCGATCATCCTATTTTTCCCGTCCGCTCGTGCGTTCGTATGAACTTGCGAGTGATTCAATAAGCAAATACGTTTCTATCCTAAAATGTCCGTCCGTTCGTATGGCAGTTCGGGAATCAGACCTATGTCAGTTTCCATCCTGAATTTTCCGTTTCATTTCTCAGGTTGCAACATTGGTTTTGCCCTTTTTCCTTTTTTGTCTGGACGTAAATCCTTCTGATCTTGCGGCTGCGCACTACAAACTTACCTCATTAAAGTGCAATCTAAATATTTGGTCTTATTTTTCTTTATTTCATTCATTTTGTAGTAACCAACCATTAATGAATGCATTTGCATAAGTAAATCTTACTTTGTTTAATTTTTAGTTAACTTGCATTTTTTACTTGTGGATTTAATTTTAATATTTTGGCTTCAAATGGTACAACTTAAAATTTTGTGTGTGGTTACCCACACCCTCTCCATACAGATTGCTCTCAAATATAAAAAAACACCCAGCAACTTCTGCATGTTATGAGTCTAGAAACAGCCAAGATGGCGGCTCAGGTATTCTCGGGCAGCCTGCAAACAGAAAGGGCCTTGTGACTGTGTTGCTCTGCATTCTTTGATTTCTGACCTTTCCATGCCCCCAGCTCTGCTGTGTCTGTGCAAAATACAGCAGTAACCCACATCCTGCACTTTATCCCGCTCTCCTCTCCTCAGTAAGTGTGATGCATCTGACCAAAGATGTGCTTAAATAATTAAACAAAGCAAAGGTAAACAACTACACCAATAAATGCAATCTAAAAATATTATTCTACTACATCAATTTAAAAATAAATAACAAAGGACATAAGTTTCTTTAATTAACGCAAATATATTGCAAAATAAAGGTTTACATGCAAAGGACTAATTAAGGTCCACATTAAAATGCTTTTATAAGGCATACATGAATCAGGTATGCATTGCCATACAATTTATGGCCTCGGCCATGCTGATACATGCAGTTCATTGGAGCTCAAGACGCGCAGACTCCTCCACATAGCCAAAAAACCTGTTCAAGAACAGCAATCCGACTGCTAAAAGGTGTCGCCAGTGGCTTTCTTTTAAAACGTATTTAGAGGTTTGAAAACTGTTCTCTGAATCACACGGAAACACATTCGATTATCCTAAGTTTTACGTTTTGATCCTAAGTTTTAGGATTTGATCCTAAGTTTTACGTTTGGATCCTACAATTTAGGAACGAACTTCCGCTGATCGTAAGAGCATATACGCATTCGAACGTAGGCTCGTGCGAGTCGGAAATGGCCAAAAAAACAGGAAAAAAATGACTAACACCCACCCAAACTTACGATTCTCGATCCGAAATCAATTAACTTTTGCTCTTTGAATCGAGGGGATTGATTATAAACTGATGCGCTTATACTCAGCACTGGCACTTTAGATGATTGGGAATGGAATTGATTATTATGTAAAAAGTATTTATTGTTTGTAAGCACTGTGATGAATTGGTTAGACAGCTCCCCCTTGTGGCACATTATGTAAGTGACAATTACGTTTTTAATGGTTTTTTTATTTAGAAAACCCAGAAGGGTGAAGCAGGCGGCACCAACCAATCAAGGTATTCGTGGTGCAAAACTTTGGCAATGCCGGCAATGTATGTACAGAAAAATGGGGATGCCCCACAGCCCCAGTGAAACAATGCCAAAGATTCACTATTGCACTCACCCAGTATCAAGAATAAATCTATTTTATAATTGCAAATTCATCAAACAATTATAGCAATAGACATACAATATTTAAAAAAACATATAACACAAGACACAACTAAAAACTGCCACCAGGAGGCGCTGTTATACCATTCTGCTGTAAATCCAGCAATATCTAACATTAAATATCCCCAACATTATTAAGAAACAAATATATATTTATTTATATCAAAATGGAAAGTGCTAAGTGCATTGTGCATCAATCCCAAACAACACAACCGTGTCAATAAAGTCCTATAAGGAGTAAACCGCAAGGAGACAAAAGCCAAAGTAAAAACAGGTGCTACTTATCTTATGGCTGGATGCCAACAGCAGAAAAAGCGACCCCCCGCAGAGCCCACGCGTTCCGAGACAAATAGTCTCTTCCTCAAGGCAGAGTGATATATATATATATATATATAACACCGCGCTCCTCGTTAATTCAATAACACAGAGTAATTGTAATGCTGCGACGTGCCAGACTCTTATCCCAAATAAGCCTCAGACTGAATGTATACAATTATTTAGGGCACAGAGCAAAAAGGAAGAGATAAATACACTCACAAAAAATTCACCAATAGAAATATCACACTTATCCCAAAATACATGCACTGCTGCTGCTGGATGTGACAGTTCTCCAAGGAAACACTTATTTGGTAAATTCAGTGGATATCCCAAAAGGCATGCACCCTCCAGAAGTGGTCGCCTCCAAACAGATGTGCGCTTACCAGAACGTAATATAAAAAAAAACCTCCTTGTATGTATATAGAAACCATGCTCCGTATATAATTCCAAAGGTATAAGTATATTCCAAAGGTACTTATAAATCTCAATCCAAAGTAATCAATTCATCATATAGAAGAAAATCCTATGTCCTTCTATATTTGCTCTGTGCCCTAAATAATTGTATACTTTTAATGTTTTTTATTATTGCTGTTGATGAATAATAAATAAAAATGATATGTTAAATTGAAAATGTGGTGAGTGCAATTGTTAGCCCCCTGGGGCTCTTTAGGGGGGTATTGAGAGGTAACCCCCACATTGGGCTATTTAATAGGATTGATAGGGCCTTACAGGGGCAGTGCGCCACAAGTTAATTTGTTTAGTTGGTGCCACCTTTCCTTTTGTTTAATCTCCAATAGGGGTTGAAGAGTAAATAACTCCAGGGTTTTATCCTCAGTCGATTGCATATGGTCATTAGGGTCGCACAACCCTGGATCTCGGGGACGGCGGAGGCTGCTTGTGGCCCGGAAACAGGTGAGGAGAATGCGGGGCAGGGCCGGCTCCAGGTTTATGTGGGCCCTCGGGCAGCATGGTCTCAGTGGGCCCCTTTGCGGTGGAGAGTCAGGGGTCTATAAATTCCATGGCCAAAACTAAGAAGGGCTGCTTATCCCCCAACCTCCTATTAGAGCTGTTTTTTAGTTTGGCCCCACATGAATGGGCAGAGTATTGAGGAAGAGGGATGGACAACACAGGAAGAGCAGGAATGGATGGATGGAGAGAGAGCTGGGAGGAAGAGGGATGGGTGGGCAAAATGAAAAGCACAGGAATGGCTGGGTAGAGCTGGCGGAGGGGGGGGGGGGGGTCGATGGGCAAAGCTGGAAGGAAAGGGATGGAGAGGCGTAGAGCTGAGGGGACATGGATGGATGGGGCAGAGCTGAGGGGACATGGATGGATGGGGCAGAACTGGGGGGACATGGATGGATGCGGCAGAACTGGGGGGACATGGATGGATGGGGCAGAACTGGGGGGGGGCATGGGTGGATGGGGCAGAACTGGGGGGACAGGGATGGATGGATGGGGCAGAACTGGGGGGGGCAGGGATGGATGGGGCAGAACTGGGGGGACATGGATGGATGGGGCAGAACTGGGGGGACAGGGATGGAGAGGCGTAGAGCTGAGGGGACAGGGATGGATGGGGCAGAACTGGGGGGGGACATGGATGGATGCGGCAGAACTGGGGGGACATGGATGGATGGGGCAGGACTGGGGGGACATGGATGGATGGGGCAGAACTGGGGGGGCATGGATGGATGGGGCAGAACTGGGGGGACATGGATGGATGCAGCAGAACTGGGGGGACATGGATGAATGGGGCAGAACTAGGGGGACATGGATGGATGGGGCAGAACTGGGGGGGACAGGGATGGATGGGGCAGAACTGGGGGGGATAGGGATGGATGGGGCAGAACTGGGGGGGACAGGGATGGATGGGGCAGAACTAGGGGGACATGGATGGATGGGGCAGAACTAGGGGGACATGGATGGATGGGGCAGAACTAGGGGGACATGGATGGATGGGGCAGAGCTGAGGAGACAGGGATGGATGGGGCAGAACTGAGGGGACATGGATGGATGGGGCAGAACTAGGGGGACAGGGATGGATGGGGCAGAACTGGGGGGACAGGGATGGATGGGGCAGAACTGGGGGGACAGGGATGGATGGGGCAGAACTGGGGGGACATGGATGGATGGGGCAGAACTGGGGGGACATGGATGGATGGGGCAGAACTAGGGGGACATGGATGGATGGGGCAGAACTGGGGGGACAGGGATGGATGGGGCAGAACTGGGGGGACAGGGATGGATGGGGCAGAACTGGGGGGACATGGATGGATGGGGCAGAACTAGGGGGACATGGATGGATGGGGCAGAGCTGAAGAGACAGGGATGGATGGGGCAGAACTAGGGGGACATGGATGGATGGGGCAGAACTGGGGGGACATGGATGGGGCAGAACTAGGGGGACATGGATGGATGGGGCAGAACTAGGGGGACATGGATGGATGGGGCAGAACTAGGGGGACATGGATGGATGGGGCAGAGCTGAGGAGACAGGGATGGATGGGGCAGAACTGAGGGGACATGGATGGATGGGGCAGAACTAGGGGGACAGGGATGGATGGGGCAGAACTGGGGGGACAGGGATGGATGGGGCAGAACTGGGGGGACAGGGATGGATGGGGCAGAACTGGGGGGACATGGATGGATGGGGCAGAACTGGGGGGACATGGATGGATGGGGCAGAACTAGGGGGACATGGATGGATGGGGCAGAACTGGGGGGACAGGGATGGATGGGGCAGAACTGGGGGGACATGGATGGATGGGGCAGAACTGGGGGGACAGGGATGGATGGGGCAGAACTGGGGGGACAGGGATGGATGGGGCAGAACTGGGGGGACATGGATGGATGGGGCAGAACTGGGGGGACATGGATGGATGGGGCAGAACTAGGGGGACATGGATGGATGGGGCAGAACTGGGGGGACAGGGATGGATGGGGCAGAACTAGGGGGACATGGATGGATGGGGCAGAACTGGGGGGACAGGGATGGATGGGGCAGAACTGGGGGGACAGGGATGGATGGGGCAGAACTGGGGGGACATGGATGGATGGGGCAGAACTAGGGGGACATGGATGGATGGGGCAGAGCTGAAGAGACAGGGATGGATGGGGCAGAACTAGGGGGACATGGATGGATGGGGCAGAACTGGGGGGACATGGATGGGGCAGAGCTGGGGGGACAGGGATGGATGGATGGGGCAGAACTGGGGGGACATGGATGGATGCAGCAGAACTGGGGGGACAAGGATGGATGGGGCAGAACTGGGGGGACAGGGATGGATGCAGCAGAACTGGGGGGACAGGGATGGATGGGGCAGAACTGGGGGGACAGGGATGGATGCAGCAGAACTGGGGGGACAGGGATGGATGGGGCAGAGAGACAGAGAAAGGAAGTGTGTGCAGTTATTTAACCACATTGTGCCGGCCATCAGTGGGCCCCCTCACTGGGGGGTGAGGCCCTCGGCAGCTGACCAGGCTTGCCGGGAGCTGACGCCAGCCCTGATGCGGGGCTTCCCCGAGATCGATGCAATCGATTGAGGATAAACCCTGGAGTTATTTACTCTTCAGCCACTATTGGAGTTTGTGAGATCGGATCGCTGAGGACTTTCGTATCCTAATCTGTGAGATTGAGATCAGATTGCTGAGAAATCACGTATTTGTGGTTCAGGTGCCCGCTGAATATCTGGTAAGAGTTCGGTGCGTCTGGTGGCGGTTCACGTGCAAGTTAGAGGAGGAGCATGCACTTTGGGATAAACCATATAAATACCCCGGGGGCCCTATAATATGTATCTTTCAGGTAATCCCGCTGTGCATGCACAGACTGCGGTGGCATCCCCGGCATCCCTTTGCCTATTTGAATGGCCAGCGGGGGCCACGCACAGCCGGAGGCACTCCATTAGTCAGTAGAAAGGGGGAGAGATGAAGGAAATGACACAGAGGAAAAAAAGAGAGATTGAGGAAATGTAAAAAAAAAGAGGAAGCAGTGAGAACGGGGAAAAGGTAGAAAGATGGCGGCAGTGAAGGAATAGATGGAGAGAATGTGAAAAAGAGAGAAAGACTGAAGGTTTCAGGAACAATGGGAAGTATAAAAGACTGAAACTGGACCCTCACCCTGAATAAGAGCCTATCTTATATGTTTCCCACAGCCTGCACATACAGATTGCTCACATTAATCCGGACCCTCACCCTGAATAAGAGCATATCTTATATGTTTCCCACAGCCTGTACATACAGATTGCCCACATTAATCCGGACCTTCACCCTGAATAAGAGTCTATCTTATATGTTTCCCACACCCTGTACATACAGATTGCTCACATTAATCCGGACCTTCACCCTGAATAAGAGCATATCTTATATGTTTCCCACAGCCTGTACATACAGATTGCCCACATTAATCCGGACCTTCACCCTGAATAAGAGTCTATCTTATATGTTTCCCACACCCTGTACATACAGATTGCCCACATTAATCCAGACCTTCACCCTGATTAAGAGCATATCTTATATGTTTCCCACACCCTGTACATACAGATTGCCCACATTAATCCGGACCTCCACCCTGATTAAGAGCATATCTTATATGTTTCCCACACCCTGTACATACAGAAGAACAGGATGGAGTGAATGTGAAAAGAGGAGACAGAATGTGCAATAGGAAAAAGAAAGAGGAAATGTAGAAAAAAAGAGAGAAAGATTGATGTGAAAATAGAGTAGGGAGACAGAGAGAATGTGGCAAAAATTTTGAAAGAGGAAGAGAGGAAATGTGACATTGAGAGGCAACAGGAAGGAATGTGAAAAAGAGAAAGACAGAGGGAATGTTAAAAACAGGATGGAGGGAATTTAAAAAAGAAGAAGCAAGGAAAAATTGGAAAAAGAGGGGGAGGGATAAAATGTGAAAAGAGGAGGAGGGATGAAATGTGAAAAGAGGAGACAGAGTAGGGGAAATAGAAAAAGAAAGAGGAAATGTAGAAAAAAAAGAGAGAAAGATAGATGTGAAAATAGAATAGGAAGACAGAGAGAATGTCAAGGAAGATGGAGGGAATGTGAAAAAGATGGATGGAAAGTGGCAAAAATGTATAAAGAGGAAGAGAGGAAATGTGACATTGATAGGCAAAAGAAAGGAATGTGAAAAAAAGAAAGACAGAGGGAATGTTAAAAACAGGATGAATGGAATGTAAAACAGGAGGAGCAAGGAAAAATTGGAAAAAGAGGGGGGGTGAAATGTGAAAAGAGGAGAGATAGAGAATGTAAAAAAGAAAAAGAGAAATAGAGTAGGAAGACAGAGAGAATGTGGAAAAGGATGATGGAGGGAATGTGAAAAAAAGAAAGACAGAGGGAATGTTAAAAACAGGATGGATGGAATGTAAAACAGGAGGAGCAAGGAAAAATTGGAAAAAGGGGGGGGGGGGTGAAATGTGAAAAGAGGAGAGATAGAGAATGTAAAAAAGAAAAAGGAGATGTAGAAAAAAAGAGAGAAAGATAGATGTGACAATAGAGTAGGAAGACAGAGAGAATGTGGAAAAGGATGATGGAGGGAATGTGAAAAAGAGAGAAAGATGGAGGTAATGTGGTAAAAAGTGGCAAAAATGTAGAAAGAGTGAGAGAGGAAATGTGACATTGAGAGGAAAAAGGAAGGACTGTGCAAAAATGAGAAAGACAGAGGGAATGTCAACAACAGGATGGAGGGAATGTAAAAAAGAAGGAAGGAAAAATTGGAAAAAAGAGGAGGAGGGATATAATGTGAAAAGAGGAGGAGGAATGAAATGTGAAAAGAGGAGACAGAGAGAACGTTAAATTAAATAAACGAAAGAGGAAATGTAGAAAAAAAGAGAGAAAGATAGATGTGAAAATAGAATAGGAAGACAGAGAGAATAGGAAGATGGAGGGAATGTGGTAAAAAGTGGCAAAAATGTAGAAAGAGAAGAAAGGGCGACTCACCATCCCGTGCTCCGCCGCTACACTGTAAACTGCCTTAATGGATCCAGAGCTGATGTAGCTAGAATAGAATTCTTGCAGCTTCTGAGCCACTCCTGAGGAGAGGGAAAACAAATGGGGACAGTCATTGGCTGCGGCTGAGAGGAGGCGGGCCTAACCCCGGACAAATACAATAGCGGGTGTCTGAAACTACCCCAAAATTTGCATGGATAACTTTTGTCTCCTACTTTATGCGCCTCATTTGTCAATTTCAAGCACAAATTAAACTAAAAAACAATACCATTTTATATGGATAAAACAAAAAAAACTGGGTTAGTCTGACGAAGCCAAGTTGGCGAAACGCAAGACCCTAATAAAAACGTGTGGTTTTCCTTGTCCTGTATCTTATAGACCTACCAACAACAAACCTGGCCACTACCAGCCATGTACTTGAGCCCAACCCACAATAGGAAAGCCACCGTCAATTAAATTCAATAAGGAAGAAAATGTGGCGAAACGCGTCAAGATCCTAATAACAGCACAGTCCCTAGCTTACAGACTGTCAAGCTTCTCGCCTTTCTGTGAGACTCGGGCGTGTTCCATTGATCTCTGCACGCAGCCGCAGATGTTTGTACTAGACTTGGCCATTCATCCATTGCACTGCTCAACAGCGCCACCTGGTGGTCGGCTCACTGCAACTGCACGAAGCCTAGAGCGTAAGCTCTTGGGCTTGCTTTTTACCTCCGGGTTTTCCTTGGCCTGCGTACAGGAAGTGACTTCACTCTTGCCCTGAAACGTCCTGCCCAGCTTTATTGAAAACACTATTCAAATGGACAGCTGGCCTGTATTCAATGCTGTGTGATCAGCTCAGTTCCTGGAAGCTGTGATTCCTGTTACCTGCAACTCCTGACTGTTATACTGGATTGACCCGGCCTGCTTCCCGATCAGCTGCTGGATTAACCCTCCCACAAATTATTGGATTGTTTATTGGACTTTGTCTGTTTGCCACCAGCCTCTGAATCCGGTTTGTTTAATAGACTTTGCCTGTCTGCCGCCAGCCCTGGAATTTGTATTTGTTTATCAGACTTTGCCAGCCTTTGTCTTATTGAACTTTATTTCCTTGCTGCACCCCACACCTGGAGCTCCACCCAGCCCTCACTAATTGCCAGAAGCCAACGTTTTCCATGGTTGTAGCCAAGAGGCCAGACACAGGCTAAAGCTAAACCTGTCCAATACCAGCCATGTACCCGATCCTACCCACAACTGGAAAAACACTTTCACTTAAAGCGGTCCTTCACCCTGAATAAGATTCTATCTTATATGTTTCCCACACCCTGTACATACAGATTGCTCACATTAATCCAGACCCTCACCCTGAATAAGAGCCTATCTTATATGTCTCCCACACCCTGTACATACAGATTGCTCACATTAATCCAGACCCTCACCCTGAATAAGAGCCTATCTTATATGTCTCCCACACCCTGTACATACAGATTGCTCACATTAATCCAGACCCTCACCCTGAATAAGAGCCTATCTTATATGTTTCCCACACCCTGTGCATACAGATTGCCCACATTAATCCAGACCTTCACCCTGAATAAGAGCCTATCTTATATGTTTCCCACACCCTGTACATACAGATTGCCCACATTAATCCAGACCTTCACCCTGAATAAGAGCCTATCTTATATGTTTCCCACACCCTGTGCATACAGATTGCTCACATTAAAAATCATTCTACCTGCATCTACTGCATGTTATGAGCCTTTAAACATCCAAGATGGCGGCTCATGGAACATCAGGTAGCCTGCAAACAGGAAGTGCCTTCTGACTGTGCTGCTCTGCATTCTGGAACGGCTGACCTTTCCCTGACCCCAGCTCTGCTCTGTCTGAGCAAAGCACAGCTATAACCTGCCCCCTGTACTTTATCCCACTTTCCTCTCCTCAGTAAGTGTGATGCTTTTGAGTCAAGATGGCGGCGCCCGTATCCTAAAGTCCTAAACAGAGTTGCAGCCCGGTGGGGGAAAGATTATTAAGTAACTAAAAACATATTAACTTTAGATGCTGGGGAATAGTTTTTTTTTAAGTTTGGGCTTTTCAATAAATCATGGTGAAGGTCCAGTTTAAGTTCTCAGAGGAAGCCAAATTGCCGAAATGCATGAAGATCCTAGCAACAACACGTGGACTTCCTTATATCTTAGTGCAAAGGATGGTACATTGCTCAGGCACATCTTATTAGTTTTTGAGACTTCTTTATATAAGTGAAAACAGAACTCAGTCAGGCTCACATAATGAGAACTTTAGGATATTCTATGATGTCATAGAGTAAATCTCACCTTGTACTAGGACGCTGTCTTTGGATCCAGAGAAGATGAAGACGCGGCTCCGGCCCAGGTTAGACAAAGGGTCGATCAGGCCGGTATTGGCGGCTGTTTGGGCATAGGTCCGTATAGCGAGGATGCTGATGCCGGCGGGAAGATGCATGCAAGTGCTGGTGGCCAATAGCGCATTCCCAGCTGCGCAGTAATAGGGACCTAGAGACATACATGACGTCATACAATACAATTCACTAAAACATACTGTAACGTTGAGCTACTGTATTGTGCATCTACCCCAGAGGGCAGCAAGAGGCTCCGATTTATACTTTCTGCCCCCAGAAAGATGGTCCCAAATGAATACTACCCACTCCATACCATACCATAATAAATGCTCCCATCAACCAATCAGACACACTTGACCACATAAAAGATCCATAGAAGATCCCAAGTAATTGAATACCACCATGAACCATGCATTGGGAGTTGCATCATCTCTCCCTCCTTCTGTGACTATAACAAACAAGATGAGTCATCCTGAAAACCCTGGTGAGAGTTGCATTGTGTTACATTGTTATAGATTATATATCATAATTGTTTCAATTGCAGTCAGCTGTGATACATTGTAAAGCAGCAATGAGTCAGCTATTGGAATGTAAATAGCTCACAGCTTTCTGTGATGTGTGCATATCACCGATGTGATGTGAAACATTGTGAATATTGTCTCCTTTGTACCTGTCACCTGAGCATTGTATTTTGACTACATTGTCTTTCTTTTTTATTGTTATTGTTCTATAAAGTCACCTTTTTCCATAAAAATTCTGGTGAACAGATATCACAATCTCTTTGAACCCGGTATTTTTAAAGACTGAAGGAATACTCCGCTTTAGCTACAGAGGAGACAATTGCCACAGTGTTCTCTCAATCACAGCAGCACAATGCACACATCAAATAAAGCTATAAGCTATCTGTGAGCTATTTCCATTCAAATGGCCAGCTCATGACTGCTTTGCAATGTATAACAGCCAATTGCAATTGAAACAATTATGATACATCAGCTGTAGCTTAGCTATAACAATGTAACAGAATGTAACCTTCAGGCTTTTCAGAATGACTCATCTGGTTTGATATAGCCACAGCAGGAGGGAGAGATAATGCATCCTAATGAAGTGGACCGAAAACCAGGATTTTGATTTTCCTGGGTTTTGGGCTCTGCCCCCCGTGCACCCCAATTGGAGGTGCCCCGCTGTGTGACACCCCCCAGATCGTACAATCTCACTTACTTTTCCCTGGTCCTACGGCGCATGCGTAGCCCTCTCGTCCAATCAGTGCGCTCAAGCCCCTTTCTCCTGGAGCTCATCTAATAGGAGTGCGCTGGCAACCGCATCCCCTGCTACCCTTTAACAGGGAGCGTCCCCGCACCAGCCATTCACAAATGCCTGGCAGGGGCACGCATATGGCTAAAGCGGTAGCTGGGATGCGTGCGCGCCGTTGGACTGGGAATGAAGGTGAGTTTTCGGGTAACCGGGGGGTTTTCACACAGCTGAGGGGAGTATGCCTGGTCTGGGGTCTCAGACTCCAGGGTGGGTTTTGGTACACTTTAAACTCCCAATGCAATGTATGGCTCTGTGAGATCGGTCACCTTTGCAAATGAGTATCCCAGCAAGCCCACATAAATCCTTCTCAATCCATAGAAGACTCAAACAAACATCCCCTTGTTTCCATACGCAACAGCTTACAATCAGCGTTGAACACACATTGTGGACAGATAGTCCACTAGTGTAGGTGTGTGAACCACAGATGCAGTTGCTGTGATATAACATTGCCAGCCACATGGCCACCCTAATAAATGGGGTGCAGGCCCTGCAGCACCCCATCATTACATGTTAACGTATGTATGATCTGCATAGAAATGAGGCACAATCTACAGGTTGTCCATCACTTGGCCATGGTGGGCTCATAGATACGCATGGGGAAGCGCAAGTAGAAAAGATTGATAATGTGTCATCAGAGTAGAGCTCTCAACCAGATATATGTTGGATTTACTGCCTATGCTAGGAAAAATGTCCTGGAATGTGGGCATGCACTTCATTGTCACAACTCGGGACTGGATCAAAGTAACTTCCTTCTATTATTTTATGCTGGCTTAACCGTGTACTTATCTTATTTTATTCACTTTTGTTTTTAACTAAACATTATAGTTAACATTTTGCCGCATGTTACAATCTTTTTAAAGCCTGTAGACATCACAGAATAAATATATCCTGGGATGTGGCATGCACTTCATTGTCACAACTTGGAACTGTATCAAAGTAAAGTAACTTCCCTCTATTATTTTATGCTGACTTAGCCGTGTACGTATCACCTGAGCTCTGTATACTTGCCCTGTATTATCTCTATTTTATTTACTTATGTTTTTTACTAAACATTAAAGCGAATATTTTGCCGTATTTTACGATCTCTTTGAACCCTGTAGACATCACTGAATGAGAATATCTTGGGATGTGGCATGCACTGCATTGTCACAACTTGCGGATGGTTCAAATTTAAAGTGGACCAACACCCAGGGGTGATCGGCCCGGAAATCTATAAGATTCCCGGGCCGATCACCTCCCACCCCGCGGGACATCCGAGATCGGGATGTCCCGCGGGGTGAAACCCCCCAGAAACCCCAAAAAGACCTTACCTGATCCGCCGCCTCCCGCGCGCCCCTCCAGACGTGCGCGCGCCCGCGCCGGCCCTCTGTTAATGGCCGGCACGGGCGCCGAGAGTGACGTGTGGGAGGCGGCGGCGGAAGAGGCTTGTACGTTCCTGTCCCCCGCCTAGACGTTGGCGGGGATTGGCTGCGGCGTTCACGTGGGAGCGGGGAGAGGTGAGTTTTTTGGGGTTTCTGGGGGATAATACAGGGCAAGTATACAGAGCTCAGGTGATACGTACACGGCTAAGTCAGCATAAAATAATAGAGGGAAGTTACTTTACTTTGATACAGTTCCAAGTTGTGACAATGAAGTGCATGCCACATCCCAGGATATATTTATTCTGTGATGTCTACAGGCTTTAAAAAGATTGCCCAATAAGCCCAATAAATCCACTCCAACCCATAATAAACTTCCCCTTGTTTCCAAATACAATCCCTTAAGCAGATGAATATCTCATTGCATAAAGAACCCCCCATACAAATATATGCCCTCCCCTTTAAATTCCTGGCGTTTAACACATATTTTGGACAATGCCATTTAGCAAGTGGAAGGATGTGAACCCAAGAGGCAGTTGCTGTGAAGCAACTGAGTCATCCACCCTATTTAGAGATAGTGGATGCAGCCCCTGAAGAACCCTATTATTACATGCCACACTATGTGTGATCTATCAGACCCAAACTTCAGGTTGTCCATAATTTCCCATGCGTACACTGGCTACTGACAAAAGGTTCTCCCCACCAACCTTTATATAATGATCTACGAAGGAATTACCTCCTGCAAAGAGCGCAGCCCCCGTCACTCTTCCAGAAAGCGACACGTGGAACTGGTTGGCCATGTAAGCTCCGGAGGATAAGCCTGAAACTGACACATAGCTGTCCAAGTTGTAGGATGCTGAAAAGAAATAGAATGGGATGAAGTAACAAGAAAATAGGTAGAGAAGGCGATATTAGAAGGGACGTTGGGGGTATTGAATGCAGTGCCAATCTTAGAGCGGATGCCGGGGTTCCAGAGTGCCAACACCAGGGGAGGGGATTCAAATGACACAGTGTGCCGGTGGTTAGGCAGGGCCAATATACTGGGGGTAGATGGTGTCTATTTCAGAAGGGGTAGAATGACATTTTTATAGGGGAAGATGGGGGTATTGAGTGCCATTATCAGAGGGAATGTTAGATGGAAAGTACCAATGCAAGAAGAGAGCTGGGGTTTACTTTGTCGACGTGTTTGGGGTTCAGGGTGCCATTACAGGTGGGAATGCTGATGATACAAGGTTAATATCAGAGGGCTCACTTAGGGTGGAAAGACTGCCAATATCAGAGGACTTGCAGGTATCAGTGAGGACGCTGAGGGTACAATTTTGCCAACATCAAAGGAAATACTAGGTGTAGAGGGTACCACTGTCAGATAGCTTGTTAAGGGTACAATTTCAAAGGATTGCTGGGGGTGCAAACAGTTGAATTTAGAGGTGGTGCTGGGGGTAGCGAGTGTGATTGTCAGAGTGGATGATAGAAGTAGAGGGTACACATGTCAGAGGAAAGCTGAGGTACACAGTGTCAGTGACAGAGGGGATACTACGTATCATTATTAAATGATAATAATGATAATGATATAATGATAATAACTACTAGTGAATATAATCTGTACACATTTATAATAGAGCATATATTTATACTAGAGTACTATTATTTACTTATTTAAAAGTGTTTTGTAAAATTAGTATCAGGAATATTATTGGAAAAGAAATGACAATATGCCGGGGTTCCATCCAATACAAGAGGGCTGCTAAGGGTATAGTAGGACGCAGAAGTAAATTTGAGGGGGGATGCTTTGGGACCAGGGTGCCAACTTCATAGGGAGATATTAGGAATACAGCGAAGAGAGGATGGTGGAGGATGAGAATGCAATCATGAAGTTGAATGCTGGGATGCAGGTAATCAATACCAGAATGAATGGTAAAGCCAGAGTGTCTAGATGGGGTATTGCAGGGGAAGTGGGATGCTAAGGCTACCCCAAGTAAATGTCAGAGGGGAATCTGGAAATACAGTTCAGTACTAATACTAGAGGGGATGCTGGGTGTACAGAGAGCCAATATCAGAAAGAATGCTGGGGGGAATGGAGTACTGGTATCAGAGGGGATGCCGGAGGTACAAAGAGTCAATATCAGAGGGGATGTTGGGAGTACAGAGTGCCAGTGGATACTGGGGGTGCAGGGGACCAATGTCAGAAGGGATGCTGTGGATACAGGGGAACAGAAGATGAGGGATAAAGCTGCAGGGTACCAATATCCAGGGAGATGCTGGGGGTAAAGAGAGTCATTATCAGAAGGGATGCTGGAGGTATAGAGTAGCAATATCCCAGGAAGGGCTGGGGATACAGGTAGTCAATATTAGAGGCAATGCTGGGAGTATAGGGTAGCAATATCCAGGGAGAAGCTGGGGTTACAGAAAGCCAATCAGAGGCAATGTTACACAGGCTAAACCTGGGGGGGGAGGCTAGAGGTACAGGGTAGCAATATCCATGGGAGTGCTGGGGGTACAGAGAATCATTATTAGAGGGGATGCAGGGGGTACAGAATAGCAATACGGTATACAGGGGGATGCTGGGGGTACCGAGAGTCGATATCAGAGTGGATGCTGAGGGTACATAATGTGAATGCCAGAAAGGAAACAGGAGCCAGTATCAGAGGGAATGCTGGAAAAACACAGTATGGAGGAGGATGCTGGAGGTCGAGAATCAGAGGGAATGCTGTGGTATAGGGTATCAATATCAAAGGGGATGCTGGAGCATAGGGTATCAATATCAGAGGGGAAGCTGGGGTAAAGGGTACCAATATCAGAGGGGAAACTGGGGTAAAGGGTACCAATATCAGAGGGGATGTTGGGGTACAGGGTACCAATATCAGAGGGAATGCTGGGGTATAGGGTACCAATACCAGAGGGGATGCTGGGGTATAGGGTGTCAATATTAGATGGAATGCTGGGGTATAGGGTACCAATATCAGAGGGGATGCTGTGGTATAGGGTATCAATATCAGAGGGGATGCTGGAGAAACACAGGATGGATGTAAGAGAGGATGTTGGAGGTAGAGTGTGCCAGCAGCAGAGGTAATGCTGGGGTATAGGGTACCAATATCAGAGGGGATGCTGGGGTATAGGGTACCAATATCAGAGGGAATGCTGGGGTATAGGGTACCAATATCAGAGGGAATGCTGGGGTATAGGTTACCAATATCAGAGAGGATGCTGGGGTATAGGGTACCAATATCAGAGGGGGTGCTGGGGTAAAGGGTACCAATATCAGAGGGGATGCTGGGGTATAAGGTACCAATATCAGAAGGGAAGCTGGGGTATAGGATACCAATATCAGAGGGAAAGCTGGGGTACAGGGTACCAATATCAGAGGCGTTGTCGGGGTACAGGGCACCCATACCTTTCACCTTTTCAAAGTGCGACAATTTTTAAATTAAGCCACACGTCTTTGTTGGGGGATGGATGCAAGCATAATTTATTGATGCAGATCTGAATGTTACACTTTAAAGAGGGACAAATGAGAACAACAAGGGATAGGGGGACATGGACTCAAAAGAGGGACAGTCCCTCCAAATGAGGCACACTTGGGAGGTATGGGTACCACAATATCAGAGGGGATGGAGGGGACACGTAATGTAAGATACAGAGCACCTATGTAATATAGTATGTTGGAGGTCAGGGCATAAATTCTACTGAAATTCTTACCAAGTCGGGACTGGCCGCTGCAGAGTCCGATGAGGGACAGGAGAAAGAGATACAGCACCATGTTCACCAGCAATGAGACACCCGCTCCTGCCCCATCCCACCCTCCTATATATTTATATTCCAATCAGCTAGCTGTAATCTCTGCATTCGGAGGAGCAGATGGCTGGAAGGCCACGGGAGACCTTGGTCGGAGTTCAGGTAATAATTAACCCAACATCTAAATCTAAAATATTTCCAATCTGACCCTTCAAAAAAAAAATACAAAAACAACAAGGCTGACAGCATCTTGTTAATTGCAGAGAAACGTCAAATGCCAAATCAGTAAGGAGCTAACATAATGCGGGAAACACTGCAGCTGTGGCGAGGGCGAGACGCACGCTATGTTTACCCCGACCTGCACTTTATACGCGTCTGCGCAACAAGATTCTGCTTCCTCTGGGCCTTAGCTTCCATGAGAACTGGGGGGGGGGGGGAGGGGAGTCATAAATTCTCTTTCTTGATATTCCTTTGGATCTGCTAAACACCCTCCATACTTCCGAAGTGTCCCTGATTTGGAGGGACTGTCCCTCTATTGAATCCATGTCCCCCTGCCCCTTGTTGTTCTCATTTGTCCCTCTTTGAGGTGTACCATGCAGATCTGCAGCAATAAATGATTTATTTGTCTATTCAAAGTGTTTCTATTGTTGTAGTTGTAACATCCTATCTCCCATCCATCAATTAATGAGGGGGCGTGGCTTCATCCATCAAGGGGGGCACGGCTTAATTTAACAAATTTTCCTCTTTCCCACCCTGAATAGGTATGCATAGGGGGTGATTAATTATAGTACCAAAATAAGTAGGCCATAGGCCTCGTGGTACTTTTGCAGCAAAAAGGGATTTGATTTCACTTCTAGAATTATATACCGGACCAGTCAGAAGGTTTGCCCTGGAAACACTGCCGCGTAGCCCCTGGGGTATGTGTACCGCAGGTGGGGAAACAGTGTTGTAGAGAAATGTTGATTGCAATAGTGCTAAACAGATGCCAACCTCAGAGACCTTTTTTTAGGGTGATGGGCATGGGTGTGCTTTGGGGTGTGGCCTATTCGTGGCATTTGTGGAGTAGGGAAACTGTCTGCCACCGCTGCTCCAGATGCCCACCCGCTTCCGTCACTCACCTTGGATGCCTTCGCCTCTGGTCCCACATGCACCGCACCTCCTCTGCTCACGGCTTCACTTCACTCTTTTTTTCTGCCATTCTCTCGATTTCTTATTTTTCTGTAATTTCTGTGATTCCTTCTATTTTTTATTTATTATTTTGCAGTATTCACCATACCGCTCTGTGAGCGCACTCCCGGCCCAGCCTTTCAGATAGGTTGGGACAGTAGCATGTGTGTGGCTGGGTTATGGCCGCTCTCACACACCATCGAAATCAATGCTGAAGGATGTAAACACATCAAAGGGCTCTTATTGGACGAGTTGGGATGTAATACCTTCTTTTATTTATTTAGTCTATTATGCGGCCCCTCTTTCAGATTTACTAAACCATTCCCTAGTAACCGTTGAGGTTCCAGATGATTGGAGAATGGCCAATGTCATATCAATCCATAAGTAGAGAGTAGAGAAGAAGCCAGTAATTACAGGCCAGTTAGTGTAACATCTATAGTTGTCAAACTAAAAGGAATTCTCTTAAAAAACAGATAATTTCCCATCTAAAAATGAACAACCTGTTGGACCCAGAACATTGCAGCTTTACTGAGAGCAGATCATGTCAGACCAATCTTATTGATTTTTTTGAAAATTTGTCACAAAAACCAGTATGTGGAGAGACCCAGGTTAGGCCTAATATAGGGGGGCTAAAGAGACCAAAAAACTCTCTACTTAGGCCAGACACATCCAACTAGTGGACACGTGTTTCGAGCTTTAGGCTCTCATCAGCACTAGGGCAGATGGTCTCTTTAGCGCCCCTATATTAGACCGAATATGGGTCTCTCCACATACTGGCTTGCGATTATGTTTTGGTACTCCCCAAGTCTCACCCCCCATACAGCAAGAGGCATCCGCCCTAGTGCTGATGAGAGCCTAAAGCTCGAAACACGTGTCCACTAGTTGGATGTGTCTGGCTGTATAAAATGTAAAGCTAATCCTTGGCATTGCATCCTTAGCGGTTCTAAGGGCCTTGGATGGCACAGAGACATAAAGAGATGATTTGCATAGCTCCGCCTACTGCAAGGGTAGATGGGTAATGCTATCTGTCCTTGGACTGGGTACTGTGCAAATACTTTCCGTTCTAGGAAAGCCACTCTTTTTCTTTGACAATGTCACTAAAGTGTTGGATGAAGGTGGTGCTGTGGATATCGCCTATCTGGATTTTAGCAAAGCCTTTGACACTGTACCACATAAAGATCATAGATGAGTTATTGAAGGTAGGACTCAATCCCTGGATAGTTCAGTGGATTTCCAGTTGGCTGAGGGATCGGTATCAGAGTGTTGTTGTTAATGGAATGCAATCTGAACAAAGGCGAGTTACAAGTGGTGTGCCGCAAGGCTCTGTCCTGGGTCCCATTCTTTTTTAATATGTTTGTAAGTGACATAGGAGAAGGCTTGGTAGGAAAAGTTTGCCTGTTTGCTGATGATAAAATAATAATTTTCTAACATTGCTCCTGATCTTCCCTCCGACTAGCTTCAGGTTGGGCCCCATTGATCTATCATTTTTTCTTAAAAACACTATCCTTCTGAAGCTTATTGAATCTTTTCACATATATAAAGGTCTCCATCCTGTCCCCCCCTCTCCCTTCTTTCCTCCAGACTGTACAAATTAAGTTCTTTAAGTCTCTCCTGATAAGTTTTAAGTTTAAGTCCTTCCACCGTTTTTGTTGCCGGCTTTGGACACGTTCTATTTGAATAATGTCTTTTTGCAGGGGAGGTCTCCAGAACTGCACACAGTATTCCAGCTGTGACATCACCAGGGTTCTATACAGTGGCATCAAACCCTCCCTCTTCCTACTGGGTGATGCCTCGAGCTATGCAGCCAAGCACCTGGCTTACTTTTCCCACTGCCTGGCTACACTGTCCACTCATCTTGCAGCTTTCAGTAATCAGTATCCCAAAATCTCTTTCCTCAGAGGTCCTGGATAACACAGTGCTGCCCATACGGTGCTCAGAGAGGGGATTCCTTCTACCCAAGTGCATAAATTTAGAGACATTAAACTCCAGTTTTCCCTGTTTTGACCATTTATCCAGTAAAACTAAATCATTTTCCATGTTGCAGACACCTCCAGGAGTATCCACCTTATTACTCACCTTTTTACAAAGAGTAGTAAATGCCAGGAACAAACTTCCAGCAGAGGTAGTTGAAAAATCGAGAGTAAGTGAATTTAAAAAATGCCTGGGATAAGTGGATAAATGCCACCATCTATCCTAAGATAAAATACAATTCTGTGAAATACTCACCTGTAGAATTGGTATTATACGCATACAGTACATCCTGCTCCATCTATAATACGTACACGTGGGTAATCCTCCGCCAGATGGCGCTGTTCACTGCAGACATGCAAAAACAAGCTCCTCCCGGCCCTTCATATACCCAGGGACCTCCCACAAATCCTCAGCATTGAAAAGCAGTGAGAAAAAGAAGCCGGGAGAAACCAACCACCAAACTGGTAACAATAACAATGATAATCACCAAACAGGGGATCCAGAACAAGGTGAAACCAGGGTGGGGTGGAGCAGGACGTACTGTATGTGTATAATATCAATTCTACAGGTGAGTATTTCACAGAATTGTATTATTCTAAGCATACAGTACGTCCTGCTCCATCAATAATACTTACACGTGGGACATCCAACAGCAGTGTCCATAAAGTAGGGTGGGATCCCCAACAACAAAGGCAACGGCACGTAGCTCAAACTACAACCGCCTGCAAAACCTTACGGCCAAAGGCAGCATCAGCTGAGGCCCGTACATCAACCTTGTAAAACTTTGAAAAGGTGTGAACAGAAGACCAAGTAGCGGCCTTGCAAACTTGTTCAACAGAGGCCTGTTGCTGAAAAGCCCAATAGCGCGAGTGGAATGAGCCGTAAGACGGAAAGGGTGAGTCCTCCCCTTAGTAGAATAGGCCTGACAAATCCATTTACTGATGGTAGACTTGGCGGGAGCCAAACCTTTCCTAGGACCGGAAGGCACAAAGAAGAGAGCATCAGTCTTCCAGAAGGCCTTAGTGACAACCAGGTAATACTTCAAGCACCTGACTTCGTCCAAGGAATGCAGAACCCGCTCCTTGTCGTTGCGAGGATTGGGACACAGAGAAGGAAGAACAATATCCTGGTTCAAATGAAATGTCGAGACAACTTTTGGCAGAAAATCCGGTTGAAGCGGAACACCACCTTGTCCTGGTGTCGCTCATAGTATGGAGGCTGAATAGATAGAGCGGCCAGCTCTGACACACGCCTAACCGAAGTAATAGCCACCAGGAAGACAACCTTGAGAGTGAGAACGACCAGAGCAGCATCTTGAATAGGCTCAAAGGGAGCACCCTGCAAGGCAAACAAAACCAAATTCAAATCCCAAACAGGGACCATAGGCCTTCGAGGGTGACGCACGTGAGTGACCCCCTGGAAGAAGGTCTTAATCAAGTGATGTTGAGCAAAGGTCTTCTGAAAGAAGATAGATAGGGCAGAAACCTAACCCTTCAGAGTACTAAGTTTTAGACCCAAGTCCAAACCATGCTGTAAAAACTCCAGGACCCTAGGGACGGAGAATTCCCGGCAGGGAAGAGACCTGGACTCACACCAGTCAATGTAGGAACGCCATACTCTATAATAAATAGCAGAAGAAGTCTTCTTCCTGGCCTGCACCATAGTAGCCACCACAGAGGCAGACAACCCCTTCTCCATCAAGATGGAGGTTTCAGCAGGCAGGCAGTCAAAGCCAGCGTTTGTAAATTGGGATGGCGTAATGACCCTTGGGTTAGCAGATCTGGTACGCTTGGCAGATCGTACTGATCTACTGCCATTTGAACCACGTCTGCGAACCACACTCTTCTTGGCCACCTGGGGGCCACCAGAATCACAGGTACCCCTTCCAGAGTAATCTTGCGTAGAACCCTCACCAGAAGGGGGAACGGTGGAAACACATACAGGAGTCGAAACTCCCTCCAAGACATGGACAGGGCATCCTTGGCCATGGCCAGAGGATCCTGAGACAGTGAGACGAAGGCCGGGAGCTTGTGATTGTGACGGGAAGCAAACAGATCCACATCCGGTAGGCCCCAACGGTGACATAGGGACTGGAATACCGTGTTGCAGAGGGACCACTCCCCATGACGGGACATCCCCCTGCTCAGGGCGTACGCCAGCAGGTTCTCCGCCCCCAGAATGTAAACAGCCGAAATGCATTGATCATTGGCCTCCGCCCATGTCAGAATCTGAGACACCTCTTGGAGAGCACCCTTGCTCCGGGTCCCTCCCTGATGATTGATGTAGGCAACCGCCGTTCTGTTGTCTGAGCGAACTTGGACGGACAGACCCCTCAGGTGTTGGGTCAAATGCTCAAGTACCAACCTGACTGCCCGTAATTCCAGAATGTTGATGGGTAAATGGGCCTCCTGAGGGCCCCACGTCCCCTGGAAGCGCAGGGACTTCCAGAATCCTCCCCAACCTGACAGACTGGCATCCGTTGTGAGTGTCTCCCAGGATGGGGTCAGAAAAGACCTGCCCCCTGTCAAGTTCCTGTGGTCCAGCCACCACGCAAGGGACTGTCTGACCGAGGGGGAAAGCACACAGAACCCATCCAAGGACGCAGGGTTCTTGTCCCAAACTGACAGAAGGTGAAGCTGCAGAGGTCTCAAATGGAACTGGGCAAAGGGCACCGCCTCGAAGCTCGCCACCATCAGGCCCACCAACTGCATTCCCTGCCGGTTGGAGAACTGTGGGCTCGAGAGCAGGAACCTCGCCTGCGCTGTCAGAGCCTTCCACCTTCTGTTTAGGAAGGAATATCCTTGACTGAACCGTATCCAGAATCATTCCCAGGAACGGAGTCACCGAGGAGGGGGACAGGGATGACTTGGGGTAATTGATCACCCAGCTGAAGGACTCCAGGGTGGACACTACCAGCCGGGTGTCCAGCTCTGCTTGCCACAGAGACCGAGAGGTGATGAGAATATCGTCCAGGTAGGGCAACACGCGTATGCCCTATCAGGGACATCACCCCTGCCAGCACCTTGGTGAACACCCTGGGAGCCGACGTTAGGGCGAATGGCAGGGCCACAAACTGGTAATGCTGATCTTTTAGTGCAAATCTGAGAAACCTTTGGTGTCCCGGAAACACCGGGACGTGCAGGTAAGCATCCTTGATGTCTACTGACGTCATGAAGTCCCCTGGGCGCAGTGAGCCAATGGCGAGCGCAGAGTTTCCATGCGAAAGTGCTTGTTCTTGACAAATTTGTTGAGGATTTTTAGATCCAGAATGGGCCTGACTGACCCATCCTTCTTGGGTACTGTGAAAAGGTTTGAGTAGAACCCCGTGCCCCTGTCTCCAGGGGGGACCTTGCAAATGACCCCTAGGTCCATGAGACCCTGTACGGCCAGCAACAAGACCTGAGCTGAGGCAGGGTCTTGAGAGATTCGAGACCCAATGAACCTGGTGGGGGGCCGTACAGCAAATTCTATCTTGTAGCCGGAGGACACTACCTCCTGAATCCACCGGTCTGAGACGTGGCACCGCCAGACGTGCTCGAAGTGCTGTAGACGTCCCCCCACCCTGACGGGTAAAGGCGCCCCCTCATGCTTGGGGGGCCTTGGGAGGGGCTTTGGGCTTGGTTCCCCAGGAGGAACCTGGACGGCGTCCTCTGTTCCTGTGCCAGGAATCAGCGCAGGCCCCAGCGAAGGACGCCCCTCTACCCTGCTTGGCCCCACGATAGGGGGTTGATAGGGAGCCTTGGCCACGAAAGGGCCGAGTCTGCCCCCTGCGCTGGGGTAACTTGCCTCCCTTGGCAAAGAGGTCTAATCGATCCCCAAATAAGCGCAGCCCTTTAAATGGCAGCCCCGTGAGGGCTTTCTTGGCGGCATTGTCTGCGGCCCACTGGCGCAACCAGACCGCGCGGCGTATAGCAACCACCAGGGCAGATGACCTGGCACACATCTTAATAGCATCGTCCGATGCGGACAGGATAAAGTTCACAAACGCATCACAGCTGGACAGAGCGTTGACAGAGCCATCGAGAGCACTCCTAACCACGGCCCTGAGCGCTACCGCCGTAATGGTAATCGCTCCCCCAAATGCAAAGGCATGACATGCCAGTTGGTCAACACGCCGGTCCTCAGAGTCCCGTAGCGTAGTAGTGTCAGGGGAG